>JAMWET010003320.1:217500-381434 GCA_024036415.1 Prochilodus magdalenae | reverse complement strand
AGTATGATGGTATATATCACGGTTTGGCCTCATTACCAAAGGTTTAGTGTCAGTTCGTAAATGTAAGTCCTACTAGCACCAGTGGCCTAGTAAGCGTGCTGATTGCAAGATCTAGGCAGGTGATAAGCATGTTCTAAAAATCTGCAGAGCAAATGGAGCAGTACATCTGAACACTGGTGTTGCATACTCTTTGAAGTAGATGGGTACTATTCCGTGCCATAACCTTCAAATAAGTCATTCAATAATTAAACGAGTTTATAAAATAATAAAAACAAAATCACCCCAAACCGTCTTTTTCTTCACTGTGTGTATGTGTGTGTATATATGTGTGTGTGTGTGTGTGTGTGTGTGTGTGTGTGTGTGTGTGTGTGTGTGTGTGTGTGTGTATTTGGGGAACAACCTCCCTCCCTCAGTTAGAGCATTGAAGATGGGTCTTGGTTGGGTCTTCCAACATGACAATGACCCAAAGCACACAGCCAGGATAACCAAGGAGTGGTTCCGAAAGAAGCATATCAAGGTTCTGGAGTGGCCTAGCCCTAACCTAACCTAAGCTAAGCCCAGAAACCTGGCTGATCTGGAGAAGGTCTGTTTTGAGGAATGGGCCAAAATCCCTGCTGCAGTGTGTGCAGACCTGGTGAAAACTACAGGAAACGTTTGACCTCTGTAATTACAAACAAAGGCTACTGTACCAAATATTAACATTGATTTTCACAGGTGTTCAAATACTTATTTGCAGCAGTAACACACAAATAAATGATTTATTTTATGATTAAAAATCATACATTGTGATTTCCGGATTTTTTTTTTTTTTTTTTTAGATTATGTCTCTCACAGTGGACATGCACCTAAGATGAAAATTTCAGACCCCTCCATGATTTCTAAGTGGGAGAACTTGCAAAGTCGCAGGGTGTTCAAATACTTATTTTCCTCACTATATATATATATATATATGTATATGTGTATGTGTATGTGTGTATGCATGTATGTATGTATGTGTATATATATATATATATATATATATATTTTACCAATATTGGGATTTATTGTTACAGCATATCCTGGATTTCACCGGTTGTTGGAGAACACTGGCCACCTGTGTGTTTCATCACAGAGTGAGAATAATTAGGCCTGTTTAATTGGATTTAGTTTAATTCAATTCATTAATGAATGAATGATGTTGATCAAGCTTCATTCCTGTGGGTTGTTTCCTTCAGGGTGCAGCTATATGTTCATCTATTCTTTTGGAGATGAGTGTATACATGCCTGAACGTTCTCCTTATCTGATATTGGTTTTGAAAAATGGATCTGAGGTTGATATTATCTGATATTATTATGCACCGTCGTATTTAAAAGATGGCAAACCTGGACTTGATTGATGTCGGTATGATGAAAACGTGAAATGTGACGCAGCTATGTATATCCCTACCTAAAAGAGACAGTTGCAGCACACGTGTAAAGACAGATGTATCTCCTCTGATGAAAAGTTACTACGTCTAGGCGCTTTCCTGGCATCATACGGGAGTCAGGCAAGGGTGCACGTGCAGCGCCGGCTTCAATTTACCCTCATGAGTGGTGCGGCTGGGGCTCCGTTTGAAGCTGGTAAATCTTTGTATTCTCCAGCAGCTTCCAGACGCATGTTTGCTTTCATAAGTGGCATGTGGATGGTAGTGCCATGTGGCATTTCATATGGCCTACAGAAACACGCCATCTGTGATATCATTTCCCCAACTTAAACTGTTTCTTCAGCATTTCAACAAGCTCTTAATTTCATCAAGGCCCGTTCCATTACCTCTTTCCTGATGTCTGTCAACATAAGCTTTTTTAGACCTAATGGACCAGAGCAATATAACAAACTGAAGAGAGGCATTGTATGGCATTTTAATCGGCATTATTTCCGTTTAATTATAACGCCCCAATTTAATGTGTGTTAAGCAATCCATACCCTAACTCAATGTAGCAAAGAGGGAAAGAACAGGCCTACATTAACTATGCATTACTGTGGGGCTAATAAAACTCATTTGTGGTAAATATATTGCTTACCTTGCGTTTTTCACATAATACACAATTTAATAAGCCAGCGAATGCGTGATTGAAGTGAGCGAAGAAGAGCCGAGCATAAATATAATAATTAATAGAAAACAAGACCGTGAGCGCAGCGTGGAACTGTGTAGAGGCGAATCCCTTTTCCCGTGTGATTTAAGCCTAGTCCAAAACTAGACTTAAGCTGTGCCTGGAAAGCTGCCACACAGCTTACGAATCCGGGGAATCTTGCTCATTAAATAACTGCCCTGTGACAGTCTCTCAGTGATTAACTGGAACACCTTTACCCACATAATGTCATTCTGGACCTATTTTAACAGCTGACCTTTCTGTGTCCAAAACAGCCCTCATAATTCACCGGCTTTTCTTTCCTGGCTACGTGATTCCGAATGATTTCGCACAGTCTCTCTTAGGAAGAGCACGCTGAGAGGAGCCAAACCTTAAAAGGAAACGCCTTGGAATGCTTAAAAAGAAATATTAAAAGGGCTGAAAAGTAATTAAATATATAAAAATGTTGGTTTGTCCCATGCAGGTAGTATCAGATGATTTTGATTTTGATAGTGTATTGAACAAAATTTGAATGTAGAAAACTGGGGATGGTGTTTCGCGACTTATTGGTGATCATTTGGAAATGTTGGTGTATAAACTGTGCAGTTGTGTTGGATTAATAGAAAGTCCATTCTCCACAGTGCATGGTCACGCTTCCGTGATGCACATTGTGACAGTTTTGCATGTGATATCACAAAAACATAATGCACTGTTACATCCTTAGCTGTTAAGACCCTGTTCTTACCTGCTGCTCATTTAATAATTTATTTTTTATACATATATACACAGGAGTTGGACAATGAAACTGAAACACCTGGTTTTAGACCACAATCATTAGTCATTAGTCAATCAATATTAGTATGGTGTAGGGCCTCCTTTTGCGGCCAATACAGCGTCAGTTGGTCTTGGGAATGACATATACTGCGTCCTGCACAGTGGTCAGAGGGAGTTTAAGCCATTCATCTTGCAGGATAGTGGCCAGGTCACTACGTGATGCTGGTGGAGGTTCGTCCTTCTTGGTGGTATGCTGACATTACCCTGGATACCGTGGCTCTTGATACATCACAAAGACTTGCTGTCATGGTCACAGATGCGCCAGCAAGACATGCACCAACAGTTTGTCCTCTTTTGAACTCTGGTATGTCACCCATAATGCTGTGTGCATTGCAGTATTTTGAGCAGAACTGTGCTCTTACCTGCTAACTGAACCTTCACACTCTGCTCTTACTGGTGCAATGTGCAATTAATGAAGATTGGCCACCAGGCTGGTCCAATTTAGCCATGAGACCTCCCACACTAAAATGACAGGTGATATATAATAAAAAATAATACATGTTATTTATTGCTTTATGTCCTTGTTATTTCCACTGTTAGGCCTAAATACCTGACTAAGGAAAGATGGCTTTGCCATCCTTATTGGCAAGTAAAAAGTTCAATAGGAATACATCAGGTTTTAAACTAGGGATGCACAGTGATGGTGGAAACACATCAGTCTCGCCACTTGTTTACTTGACACCCAAAAAAAAGAAAAGAAGGAAAATCCTGTTTCAGAGTCTGATGCTGGGCTACAGCGTCTTCTCTCCTTTAATCCCTTCCTTACCCAATGTGTTAAATCATTATCATCACACTCCAAAGTATACAAACAAGTATCTCTAAGGAGAGGGAAAGACATACTGACATACAGCGTTAATGTGAAGGTTTTATTCCAAGCAGTTTTCTATTGGTTCGTTCATTATGATTTTTATACAGCATAATTACTGAGCTAATTCGTAAAAAGTAAAAATCGTACAAAAATGAAAATCCATGTTTTTCTGTGGACAGTGGGGATGAGTAGTGTTTCTCAGCAGCCCTGATCTAGGTGAAACAAGTCCCAGTTTGTGCATTTGTAAGAGCGTTCTGTAATGGATTCAGCATTGACAGATATGCATAGGAAGGATATTGGACGTCTGCATCGGCCTACAATTCCCAGGTCGGTGCAGCCTTGTAAAACTCAGAGGCCAGTGCATTTAGTGAACAGGTGGAAGCTAGTACACGGGGCAGGAATGTGTTATATTAGTGATTTTTTCACTTTTATAGTTTTCCTGCTTTGCTGCTGATGGAGAACTGCTCTCTATCATTGACTTCCTTTGTTTGATTTATTAGTTTATTAGCTTTGTTTATGTCGTGTATCTCAGACAGTCAATAATTATTTGCTGTTTGTCACAAAGTGCAGCAGTAAGCCGCACGCCTGTGCTCTTGGGAGTCTTGCGTACCCAGAAGCACATGCACACCGCACACCGCCTTTCCTCTTGAGGGTCTAGAGAACTTTTATTGAAGGGGGGAAAAAAGGCAAAGTAGAGGACTGCTGGCCGCATTTGATTGGCTTGGAATTAATTGAAGGAAAACAAATGGTACAGAAAGCAGTCGGCTCATTTTACGCTTGGCAGTGTTTTGGAGGACAACCAGTACTGGATGGAAATAAATAAATAAATAATAATAATTATATATATATATAATTTTTTTTCGTGACTTTTTTTGTTTGTTTAATTGCTTTTTCATACTTTTCCAGTACAAACATACTTTCTGTGTATGTCCACGTTTGTGGTGTTGTCTTCTTTCATCGTTTTTCTCACCCTGCTAGTCAGCACTTTCAGAACTCACCCACTCCGGTTTGCTCCCACAGTGCAAAGACATGTAGTCAGGCTGATCGGAGATGCTAAATTGCCCCCTAGGTGTGTGTGTGTGTGTGTGAGAGAGAGAACGTGTACGTCTGTCTGTGTCTGCCCTGTGACGGACTGGTGGCCTGTGTAGCGTGTATCCAGCCTTTCACCCTTTTGAGAGGTGGGGATAGACTCCAGCAGCTCCCATTTCTTTCTTTCTTTCTTTCTTTTTTTTTTTTTTTAAATGTCATTTCCAGATTTCTAGTGTTCAGGTATCATATATCAATCGGTTAACATACCAGTATGAGGTCATGATTAAAAAATTACATTTTGTTTATTGATTAATTTTGTTTGAAGGGAGTTATTGAGAACTCATGGGACTTCATCATGAAAACAGTCCTAGCTTTTCAATTGGCTGCTTATGTAGATCATAGGGTGGCGCTGTAGGTAGCGTGGTCACCTACATTTACATATTTTGGCATTTAGCCGGTCCTGTTCTACTTAGCGACATACAAGGAAATTCGTTTTACAGGTAGGCCAGTGCAGTGTTAGGAGTCTAGCCCAAGGACTCTTATTGGTGTAGCGCAGCTTTTGCTTCCTAGACTGGGATTCGAACCCGCCCCGTCTTCATCATGTGGTGGTAGCTCTTTGGTGGGTAGTCATGTTAACCGCTGAGCCTCTCACCTCACACCTCAAAGGACTTGGGTTCGATTCCCCTGCTGTGCAAGTTCTCTCTGTGTCTGCGTGGGCTTTCTCTGGGTGCTCCGGTTTCCTCCCACCGTCCAAAGACATGCAGTCAAGCTGATTGGGATTGTTAAACTAGCCCTTTAGGTATGTGTGAATGTCTGTCTGTGTCAGGGTGTCTGCCCTGTCCTGTGCTGGACTGCTGGGCTGTCCAGACTGTGTCTTGCCTTCCTCTCAGTGAGTGCTGGGATAGGCTCCAGCACCCTAGCTGATGTTTGTGTTAGTCTGTGTGCAGCATTGACTCTACAGGACAATCAGTGTTACCTACCGAGTAAACATAACTAGCAAGGAAGTGGCTATTCAGCCGATCTGGACGCTTTAGGTATGTGTTTATGAAGTTGCATCGAAATCTAAACGTGGTGTGTCTTGGGAACGTTTACACCTGGCTTTTCATGTAGTCAAGTGAACATGATCCGATATTCAGCCTACAGTGCCGCCCACTCACATACGTTTTCAGCCTGGATTGCTTTTGAGGGAGGCACATTAGAGATGAGCCCATTATAGCATTTGCCAAATTTAAAGGCACAGTAAAAAAAAACCCAGCCTGTTTAATTCTAAGGGATGAAGAGAGAAACAGAAACACGAATTTACACAAACCCTCAGACTGGAATGAAATACAATATATGTGTGTATGTATGTGTATATTTATATATGTGTATATATATATATATATATATATATATATATATATATATATATATATATATAGTGTATGTGTGTGTGTGTGTGTGTGTGTGTGTGTGTGTGTATGTAGGTAGGTTTAAATCAACTGTTTTTATTTTGCGCATTTGCCTTAATAGCTGCAGCTTCTGAGCCATTTGATCATATACAGTAATAAAAAGTCAAATGTCAAGTCAGATGCCGGTTTGGCAAAAAATAGAAAAACTGCTTGTGATTGTGATTGTAAGTCACACGGTTGTAAGTCGCTCTGGATAACAGCGTCTGCTAAATGCCTTTAAATTTAAGTGTGATGTTGAATTCTCTTGCTTTGTTTGGACCGTCTTGGACGTATAAGTGTTTTTTGGCGGAGTATGGTTCTGCTGTTTGCAGTACGTGTGGAGTGTTCTCCTCTATTAGAACCAAACAGGGTAGGCGTGAAAACCCACTAAAGCAGTCCTGACAAGGTTTCTTTCCAGATTGACGAAACTGGTAGAGCCTTTGACTCAGCAAATAAGTGCTGTGTAATTGAATTTAGAAAGCCTGTTTAGAAACATTTGCAATAGGATTGGCCACTAGTGTCGGATAAGGCCAGAGCCATTCTGAGCGGATTAGTGGTGGGCTACGGGAGGACTGACCTGGCCACCCAGTGCTTTTTTTCCAGACAATCTTAACTTGGATCAAAGGAAAAGTAGTGAATTCCTTAGATGGCTAAATCGTAGAGTGATGGTTATAGTTAGAGTAGCACTGTAAGTTCCTGTATTGGCGGATCAGTATCACTAGGTTCTAATTATGACACCACAACGTGTTCAGTCATCTTATAATAAATCTGTTTATTTAAACATAAAGTCTTTAGACAGTAGATCGCAAAGCAGTTCATTTACATATCATAATTTCTGTCCTGTAGAACTCAACTTTTCTAAGTCAGTATTTCCTGAGAGGAGAGCTGAACTAAATGCGCCTCCCATCAATTTACGATTGGAGTGAATTTTTGAAATTTGCTTTTAAGTTGAGGCAAATTGGATGAAATTGCGTTGGAAGTTTTATAAGCAGTAATATGGACTAACCTGGATGATGAAGGATTTGATCATTGGGGATCTATTGTGTAATTTCTTCCCCATTTTTGCCCTTGCTAATATTGCATATGTGATTAGGGCTGTCTTTGGGAGCCAGCAAGGGCCTCTAAATCGAATTTGAGACCTTGACCGGAATACCAAAGCATATTAAACCCAGAAATGATCTAGTGATGCAAATCATTAAACACATTTGCATTTGCTTACTGAAGCTTATCACAGAAATTAAAGTCTGAAAGTGAAAGAGAGAGGGTGGGAGATGGTTAGGTAAGGGTGGGTCGGAGGGAAATGATGTGAAGTTGCCTTTTAGAATTTCTTCTGTATTCACAGTCTAGATGAGCAGTCTTGCTACACGAGTTATGTCAAGTTTTATGTTCCTACAGGTTTATTTATTTAGACCGAAATAGGCTTTGATACAAACATCTTGGAGCATCAGATATTCTGTGACTAAGGTTGGCCTTGTATTAGCTTTAGTTAACACTGTTAATGATCACCATGTTTTCAAACAAGGCGCCAAATCATATCAACAACATTAACCACAAGTGAGCCATCTCTGCTTGTCTCCTGTCTGCCTATAAGGAGCGCTGAGCCAAAACCTGTGTATGTCTAAATGGCATCAGTGTTAAAATATGTGAAGTAATTAAAATATTTTTTGAAATTCCTTATTGTTGAGTATTGAACATCTGCAGCACTTATGTAATTGATGGCCTGGCTAATTATAGTGACAGTTTGGTATCTGCGAAAACATGGTTGATAATGCACCAAGAATTTGGGTCTTTTCGTCATGGCAACTAGGCATGACACCAAAGGCGCGTTCACGTTACAGGCCTCATTGCTCAGATCCGATCTCACTTACCTGAAGGATCAGTTTCACATGTAGGTAAGTGACTCGGGTCTGTCATTAATGTGATACTGAAACGACGCGCTTGTACACGTCCCAATCAGTAACGTCACGTGAGTCAACCACGTGCGTCATGAACAGCAAAATAACCAGCAGACTTTTCTGCCAAGATAATTAGCTCTGATCAGTTCTCAGCTGTTCAATATTGGAGCAGGATGAAGATGAAAGAGCCAGTTGCGTTGCTGTTGACTGGCTCTGACTTCACTTTTGGCTCTGCTGCCTCTTTAACACTGAATGAAGGCGCATGCCTGGTAGAAAACATAAGACATGAAATGTTGCATGTTATAGAGCTGGATACATATTCAATCTAGAACCTCATATTTAAAAAGTCATTTCAGCCTGAGTATGTGAACATAGGTAGAGAACCTGATGTGTAACTCACTTTTTCAGTATATGACGGCAGTACAGGCAGTTAAACTGCATCATGGTCAGAATTCCAACAACAAACCCAGCCTTAGGCATGAGACAGTGAACCTCTAAAAAAGTTGAAATATGTTTATTAAAATATTTGTAGTAAATAATTAAATTTATATTATTATTTTTATGCTGCTTTATGATTATTTATGACAAGTTTTTCGAAGGAGGACTAACCAATTTTAACTGTGTTTTTATCTGAAACTATAGGAGTATGTGGATGGACACTGAGAACCGGTATGGATCAGCTGGAGGGTCGCTAAAGCCTGTGACTTCCTTAACCATTTCAAGACTCCATCATTCAGTGCTCACTGGTCATGACTGACAGGTTAGTATACTCAGAAGTGTGAGCTTATTAATAATGCAACTAAATACAGTAAATATAAAGTGTAACATGTAAACTTGATCACAAACCAGTGACCTCATGAAACACTTACAAATTGAACATCCTATAAACCTGAAGCAGTGCAGCGTGTTAGCTGTAGCACAGCGACTGCTGCTCCTGCGCCTTCGGTGCAGCCTCCTGGTGTTGTGGTGATGATTTGTGCCACATGTTTCTAGGTGGTTGCCTATATAACTCTAGGCAGGATATTTTTGAAGCCTAAATCTCCTTATCAAAAACGCAACCAGCATTAAAACTACAAAGCCGAAGTCATATTATTATCCACTGGCTTCTTGTTAGGATGTACCCATTCCACTTTAAATGGGGCAGCAGTTGCATGCTGCCTCCTCAGTCGTATAATAATAACTACTCCACCAATTAAGGGGTGTCAGGAAAATTCATACAAGAAGCTGGCGGGTAGGAAGCTTACATAAAAGCACTGTTAGGATAATTCGGTAATCCAAAGGTTCTCAGCAGAAAATGTTGAGCCCAAGTTGAACTTTGTGAGCCGTCTTAACAACCACAGGGAACTAGTTTTGTATGGCTTATGGCTGTTGATTTTCAGCTGTACGATGAAGACCACAGTCTTTCCACATGTGAAAAGTTTCAAAATGAAAACATCATATTAGAACTGTATTCGGCACCATATTTTATCGATTGTATTGATTTTAAAGAGTATTGATTTGCATCACTATCGATAAGCTGTAATGTATTGATATGCATCCCTTTTGGACTGTGAAATTATTAATTAAAATGAAGACAGAAATGATAATACAGACAGAAATATAAATGGAAATTTGTCTGATAATGTTTTGGATTGTTTTAACCCATAGGAGCACACAGTGATGTATGCGTCACAAGCCTTTTAAAAGTCTGAAAAGTTCTTTATACAGCTTCATCCTTCACCTAAACACATGGAGTCCCTGAGTGACCTATACCCAACATCCTGGATCCAGTGACATGACTGTTCATGAACATATGACCTCATTTAAAAAATTGCGATGCACTTGGTTAGTGCAGTTAGAGACAAAACCAGCTCATTTTACAGTCTTGTCTTTGTACCGATAAGGTTCCAGCCCATTTAAGAGCTCTAATGTTCATATACCCATATTCTATATTACATATACCCATATTCTATATAACACATACCCAAATTCTATATTACACATACCCATATTCTATATTACACATACCCATATTCTATATCACACATACCCATATTCTATATTACACATACCCATATTCTATATAATATACACCCCAATTCTATATTACACATACCCATATTCTATATTACACATACCCATATTATATATTACACATACCCATATTCTATATTACATATACCCATATTCTATATAATATACACCCCAATTCTATATTACACATACCCATATTCTATATTACACATACCCATATTCTATATTACATATACCCATATTCTATATAATATATACCCTTATTTTATATTACATATACCTATATCCTATATTACATATACCCATTCTGATTTCCATTTCACACCATGATGGAATACCAATTATGAAATTGTTGTTGTTGTGACATATGCTACCAGTATTATGACTCTATAATACATACAGAAGACCCCATGTGACCTCTGTGTCACAATAAGACTGATCTTTTATGATCTTATAACTGACCTTTCACTATTTTTCCTTAAGGGGAAACGACTCTGGGCTCTTATGGGTTAATTTCGCCAAAATCTGGCATGGGTTGTACTGATACAAAAACCGTGTGCCGTCTAACGTATAACATTGCCTCTTTCACTGAGGACAAACTAAAGTGCCCTTGTGGTCCTACGACGGTTGACCATGGGATAGTGAAGTGTATAATTGTCAGTGAGATGTGGAAAGCCTTAGACAGATGAGAATCAAATACTCTCCAGCTCCTGTATCCAGTCTCTCATGCCCTTACATGCCCTCTTGGCAGTTAATTGATCAAAATTAATGATTGGGTAGAGGGTCCTTTCTCTGAGGCTCATGGCATCTCAGGTGTGGTCGGCCATACGATTCATCAATAATAACAAGCCTTGAGAAGGCAGCTGTTTAATGTATTTATTTATTTATTTGTTTTATTTATTATTTGTTTCTGTTACCGAAGCCTGACCTTGATGTGTGCCATAAGTAGGTAATTTTTGGATGTGCATGATGAAATATCTAAACAGCGATCCGTGTTATGGCCGGGGATCTCGATCAATAGTGCATTATGGATGGTCAAACCGCATAACGATGGCACAATAACGATCATCCCTTCCCTTGGTAAACTTTCATCCGTCACGTTCGGAGTCAAACATTATAATACGGCGGCGAATTGGTATGAGGAGTGAATCCTCCTCAGCACCCTGTGGTAAGCACATCTAGCTAATAAACTGTTACAACTCACCACACTTGGAAATCTGCCCTCCGGCCATTGTCCGCGAGGCTTAGAGCAGGCCGACATGGAAGAGGAGAGTGATCTGGAATGATTAGTTTCTCAGCATCTCAACATGTTGTCAATTACAGCAATGGATTCCCGACATCACAAAAGCTGACAGCGCTGGGCATACTTGTCAGATGTGTGTAATCCAGCTACTAGGTGGCTTCGGGGTTGTTAAGGCATCTGAGAATTAAGGGTCGTCGGAGAGCCTACCTCTCCCCCAGTCCCCCCCACCCCCATTCCTAAAATAAATAAATATACCTGCCCGAGCAATTTGGAATTACAATAAGGATCCTCAAGGTCTTTTGTGGAGACTCGGCTCGCATACAAACTAATGATCACTAGGAGGGGAGCTGTATGTAACACTGGCACATTGATTTCTCTGACAGGTTCTCATCAGTCGTGTTGGGGCTCCCACCCCCCCACCAACCCCCCACCGTCTAAGGCTTCCCTCGTTCTTTCTAAGCACGACTATCTCTCTCGCTCACAGTGTGTGTTAAGGCATGCTCAATGAAGTGCAGAGCTGTCATCTGGAGTGCTTGTTTGAGAGATGTGGATTTGGGGGGGGCTTGAGTTAACCAAAAAGATGCTCTGATGAAGAGCTGCTAATGCTTTATTACTCTGAAGTCAGGAAAAGTCTTTTGCCCCTACGCTGATCAGTAACGGTGTTCAGTTAATGTATAGTTTTCATCACTTGGTTGGGCTGAATGTTCAGTGTGAATAGAGCAAGAGTGCGTTCTGGGGTACGGCTGCAGCACACGGCGTGTTAACCATCTGAGGTCATATCAGCTTCACAGTGTCATGGTACATGGTAGGGCTGTGTACAATAACCATATAACCCCAAGACCATTGGTTGTGATGCTGACCACGGTGTGGAGCTCATTACTGTCATCACCTTTTTTTTTTTTTCCTTTATTTTTTTATTTTGCTGTTTAATGTTGATTTACCATTATTATTCACACTCGGCACCTGTTTACAACTTTACTGAGCTGGAGAAAACTGGAATGTAACAGACTTGTATATCTTAAAGACTGGCTGGTGTATCATATACCATGGTGCTGGTGTCTTCCTGCTCCAGAGGCGTTCAGTCCCCAACAACCTACGTCTTTAGCACTTTGAATTTAACCGCTGTGGACACATAGTGTAATCTGTGGAGTCCATAGGCCGGTGTGGCGTGTGCGCAATGGCGCCGGTGTCCGTATCCTCCTTAGTTCAGGATATTTGGGCATTGCTGGACTGGGAACATGGTGGTGTTAAGACTGAGTATTTGAAGCACTGTGAGTAGTGCACTGTGAGTGGTGGGAGGGTGCAGCTCTGAGCCCTGATTGCTGCTTCTTTTAAAGTGAGTGTATTTTTAGGAAGATTGATGGGTGAATATGCTGTGCTACACCAATAAGAGTCCTTGGACAAGACTCCAAACACCACACTAGCCTACCTGTAATATGATTAACCTTGTAAGTCTCTAAATGCCTAAATGCCAATGTAATGTGTCTCACTCTCTCTTTCTCTCTCTCTCTCTCGAGCACACATATACAATCGCTAGTGTATCAGTTGGCACATATTTGAGTACTGGCAGTATTGTTCTCTGACAGCTAAGGCAGAGACAAAACATGGATTCTGGATATTCTTCAGGTTTACAACTGAAGCCCTCGCGCTGCATGCTGATAGACACCACGTCCAAAACAGATGCTTCTTAATTGGAGGAAAAAAATGATCAGTGCTCAAATGAAGGATTGAATTGGACATGCACACACCACGTTTAGGGTTGGTAGTGCCCACCCTTGCTCATATGTATGGACATATAAAGCCGCAGTATCATTGTGTAAATACTGTTCTTACTGTATTTCCTACTTACCTGTGTTTATGATTGCCTTTTCATGAGCAGAGATGTATATAGCTAGATTTACCCTACTGTAATCCATGACCTTATTTCAGACTTGTTTATGATCAGAGTTGATTGTAAGATGACCGTGCACAGGTTTATTTATTTATTTATTTTTTAACACTGCGTTTTGGCCACACAATTATTTAGCTGACGGTTGGTCAGGTTTGTGCACTCTGGGCTCAGCCTCAGACACTACCTACGAGCATGGCGGTCAGTTTACGAGCTGCTAAATGCTGTTTTATTGTAAACTTTGTAAACGTGAACCAGAGCACAAATGCTCTAGGCTAATACCCACTTTCTCAACCCACCCGCACATGTCTACTCACGCACTCACTCTAACGCTCACACTCTCTCTCTCTCTCTCTGCGCAAGTGCCTGCCTCCTCCCTAAAGAAACACAAACCGCAGTTTTACAACAACACGATAGAAATGTGACCAGCGTGGAGTGAGGCACTCTCTGTGAATAGAGGAGACATGTTGACCGGGATGTATTTTTAAAAAAAGTTATTTATTTATTTCAGTTTTTTCCCCCTTCTTCCTCCTCCACACAAGTCATATTGTGTGTTGTTGGTATGTCTTTGGGGATATAATGTCTGGGGTTAAAAATGTTCAGTGTTTTTTCTTTAAAGACCAAACCAAACAAATGCGTAGCCAGTTTAATTTATGCAGTGGTGAAAAAAATTAAGTCCAGGAAAAAACATGTCTGGTATTCAGCCTACATGTTTCCTTCTTTTCAGTTTCAGCTTTGGCAAAGATGTTCATTTCGGTGCATTGCTACATTTTAGCGTAGTTGTGTTGCAGAGAATAAGTGAAAATGCAAGCTGGAGTAAGCTGTCCTGTTACTTGATCAAAAAAAAAAAAAAAAAAAAAAAATATATATATATATATATATATATATATATAAAATTGTATTTTGGTGTTGCATTATATTAAATATTAAAATAAATACAAACGGAAAAACAAATCTGTGCAGTCGTAAGAAGCAAAAATATTGAGTAAAGTAATTAAAATAACAGTAGGGCTATCGTAGATATTTATATGCCAATTCATGACAGTTAATTATGACTAACGCTGTCAATTGGGTTGTGTGAGCTGAGCCAGACTACATGTTAATCAGTGCATATATGGGCAGATAACACTTATTCGCTTTACATTTACATTTATATTTATATTTACACTTGCACATAGACTGACCTACTGTTATCTTCCATCCACACTGTGTATCTGTAGTGTATGTATATACATATATAATATTCTATGCCCTGTATATACCCTGCATCTCTCATCTACCTCAGCCTTACCATAGTGCTATATGGTAATGTGTACATCTGCATATAGTGACAATAAAGTGATTTGATTTGATTATTCTGCCAGCCTACATGCTTAAAACCACTAAAATCACCCACATAACTAACAGATAAACAGCTCCATGTTAGAAGCCTCTTGATGTCTTAATTAAATGTTTCTGTTATTTGCATGTATCTGCCTGAACCCACACCACAAGTCCATTTATAATGAGAAGGCAAACAGTCTAACAGTGGAAACTGATGGCAGCCAGCTTCAATCAGTGGAATCATCTCTAATACTTGTGATTAGGCGATAAGGTAAAATGTGTGACAGGCCTAAATAATAATATACATGATGTAGAATAGTGCAGGTTGTTTTCACGGCCATTTCTGCTGATCTCAGTTCCTTCAGTGAAGGGTTTCACTCTTCCCTAATAGGAGGAATCATGCTCAGTTGCACTGCCAGGATCTCACCACTTCTTGTGTAATTTTGTTGGCTAAAAGATCCCATGCCTTGTTATTGGCGCATGCCAGCGCTTGCTTGGCCAGTTGGAGCTGGGCAGTAATTACCCTTTGAGTAGGGAGGGTCATGACCACATGGAGGCTTTGTTTCATGAGAAGTTTTCCAAGAAAAAAAGGGAAAAAAAAAAAAAAAAAGCAAAAGGCTTTCGGCAACGAGCAGCACGCCGTAATACAATTACGGGTTTTAATTTTAGAAACACGTGAAGGCTGAATTGAGTCAATAGGCGATGGCGGATTTGAAGCAGTGTGTAAAGTCCTCTCGCAGCACCGTGAGGAATGGCTTGATGTTGCCCCTGCTTTTAATTATTTTAGATTTCCCCATCAATTTTGAGGGGATGCACATGGGAACTGGCACAGTGGAAGAAAAAATAGGCAGTCCAGAGCCCTTTAAATTATCCAAAATGAATGGAGGTATTCAATCTACTCTCAGATATCGAAATTAGTTTTGCGACACTCGCTGTGCATGCCATCAAATTTCTCATTTTGAGCTCAAGTCTGTGTTCCACAGAGCCATATATTTGTACGGATGGAACTTTGCCGAGCCGCGGTTCTTCTGGGATCTGAGAATTTTCACAGTTTGATGAGAAATGTTCCACTCCATCACATCTATAGATTATTTTCTGCCTGTAAATTTCAGACTTTTATTAATCAAATCATTGCTGTGCTCTCTCTCTCTCTCTCTCTCTCTCTCTCTCATGCACACTCTCTCTCTTTCTCCCTAGATCTCTCCCCCCTCTCCTCATCCCTGCCCTTCCTTTCAAAAGAGAGTGCCCTGGGTTTTTTGAACTGGGTGTCGTGGCCATCAGAAGGTTTTCTGAAGCACCACCAGCACTTCTATCTCTTATCCTAGCCGTGGTTCGGTCAAGGAACCATTTCAGCCTGAAAAACGACTGAAGCCGGGATCTTTTCCATTGTTAAAACGCGATTGCCGATTCTACTAAGTGGTTTCAGTGAGAAGTGGGTGAATCAATTCAAGCGTCCCTGGCACAGGGGTGTTTTACAGAGTGTAAAACGAGGCAGAGAAAGTGCTGACTTAAGTAGAACACGTTTATTTAGCCGAATCCACTTCATCTCGTCAAATCCTTCGCCAGAGACGCGAGGAAGGACTCCTAGCTAAACTCTCGTGCCGTTTCTTGTTGTTTACTCGTATTAAGGGAAGTGAGGCAGAGTGGGGAGGAACGCAAAGGAGTGTCGGTCCCCCTCCCGCTTATCTGCCTGCTCAGTTCCCACATGGGACGGGATTATTTTCAATACGTCATTTGGAGTGGATGCATGGACTGTTTTTTTTTTTTTTTTTTTTCTTGTGTTGAATTCGGTCCTGTGGGTGCGAATCTTCGGGGGCGATGTTTCGGTTCTTAACAACTACAATAATTCACAGTTTCTTTGATGACCAAAATAGATGTTGGAAAAAATCTGACTGCACACTTTTGTGTGCTGTTTACACACAAGAGACCTTTATTGAGAAGTATTTGTTCAGGAAACTTTAAAAATGATGATAATAATAATAATAATAATAATAAAAAAAAGTACCCTGCTTATCCTTCGCATAAACCCGCAAATTCCAGATGCCCAGATGCCAGAAGAATAAAATGTTTTAAGGTTGTTTAAGCTTGTTTTTATTTCAGTTCCTTGGCAAAAAACCATCCGTTCTTCGCAGGGAAAGGCCAATCTGGTGCCAGGTTCAAGAAACTGGAGCCAGGTTATAATATTACATTACCGCAACATCAATTGCAAGTGTGGAAAAGAAGTGACAGAATAGAAGAACATGAGGAAAAACTACTTGAGTGTAACGAAGCCAAACTTGTTGGAGTGCCCTTTCATACCCGCCGTTCTTGGCAAGAGCGCGGGCGTGTTGAAGAGCTGGGGCCAATGCAAGGTTATTCAGCGCACTACCCTCAGCCAGACTGTGACATTTTCATAATCTAAAATGCCTGAACCATGGACAGAAGCAAGCGAAGAATGCCACGGTTTCCACGCGCTGCAGTCGTAGGTGAAACACCCCCCACCCTCCCCAGCTCCCCGCATCAAAATGACGCCTAAGGACAATGCCGTCAGCCACGCAGCGCGGCGATTACATGGGTCAACTCTCCGCTCTCGTCATTGAGGAGCAGGCCTGATTTAATGCACTGGAAATTTCGCTCGCTCTATCTGAGGTCAACAGACTTTCTTTCAAAGAGGTAGGAAGAATGAGTGGAGGAGGCTTACAGCTCCGTGGCACAGTGCCTGGCCTGCTTAAAGGGATCACAGCGAGCAGCGGAGGACAGCTGGCAGGCCCACACTGCCGTCCCATGGAGCGGCAGGCTGAGTCCAGCCAACAGCATGTAAACCACTCTACGCTCCACACAATCCCTCTTTGTCTGGAAGCGAACACTGAAGAGTGGAGAAGACTTAGCAGAGCACAGACATGCCCGACTAAACCTGAATGTCAAGAGACAAGATGGCTTGATTAGCAAGAGTGGTTCCTTGCTTTTGACTGAAATCACGCTTTACGTAGGTGGATTTGTTCATGGAGATCAAACTGGCTGACTGGCTGGAACATCTCGAGCAGCTTTATCTTTTGTCTTATGTTCTGGAAGACGATGGTATACTTTGACTAGAGTGCTTCTGATCGCTTAGGTGCCAACTAATGTCCTTTGCCTTGATGCAAAGTCATGATGTGAAGTCTTCTGCATCGAAAACTTTAGGCTTCAGCGACACCATTAAAGTGGTGCAGTATAGGCTGGTAATCAGGTTTTTGTCTTCTACAGTTAACAGCGCCCTGGATTTTGCTCCTTGTTTTTGGGGTTGAACTTGTTGTTAATGGTATATTTATCACAAATATTCAATTAAGAAACATCATTGAATAGAGGGTGTGCTTGATGGACCCCTAAACGTGGGGAACAGACAGTGTGTTATTAAATATATATATCAGAATGATTTGGGTGAATGTAGGAATGTATTTAAGCAAGTTTGATGTTAAACCCACTGCTCATTTAGTAAAATTTGAAATTGAATTTCAGTTAATGACTGTACAGGCATGCAAAAAACTTTGGGCTGTAACAGTTAAGCATGAGAAAGGCACCAAATAAATAGAAGTGATGAAATAAAACATACCTTTATTATATACAGTGGTTGGACAATGAAACTGAAACACCTGGTTTTAGACCACAATCATTTATTAGTATGCTGTAGGGCCTCCTTTTGCGGCCAATACAGCGTCAGTTCGTCTTGGGAATGACATATACAAGTCCTGCACAGTGGTCAGAGGGAGTTTAAGCCATTCTTCTTGCAGGATAGTGGCCAGGTCACTACGTGATGCTGGTGGAGGTTCGTCCTTCTTGGTGGTATGCTGACATTACCCTGGATACCGTGGCTCTTGATCCATCACAAAGGAATTGCTGTCTTGGTCACAGATGCGCCAGCAAGACGTGCACAGAACAGTCTGTCCTCTTTTGAACTCTGGTATGTCACCCAATAAATGTTGTGTGCATTGCAATGTTTTTGAGCAGAAAAGCTGTGCTCTTAAACCTGCTTTACTGATACCTATCACACTCTGCTCTTACTGGTGCAATGTGCAGTTAATGAAGATTGGCCACCAGGCTGGTCCAATTTAGCCATGAGACCTCCCACACTAAAATGACAGGTGTTTCAGTTTCATTGTCCAACCCCTGTAAATTAACACAGTGTGTGGTACAGCTTCAGTTATGAACTTATTTGAAATGGTCTCTATAGGTACTATTTTCATGGAATGACGTTTGTGTGATGTTTACATGTGAGACCCTCATTGAGAAATATTTCTTTAGGAAACTAATAATAATAATAATAATAATAATAATAATAATAGTACAACCAGTATACTCTCCTTTTCCTCCAAATATACCAGCATTTTCCAGATGCCCACATGCCAGTAAAATAAAATGTTTTAAGCTTGTTTATGCTAATTTTTATTTCACTTCCTTGGGAAAACCATAAGTGTTCATGAGATGTAAACACAATTATTGGGTCATTTTTGACCCGTATACATTGTGTCCAATGATGACCGGTCTTAGTTGGCTCTATTTTCATGGAATGACGCGAATATGTTCCCCACGGTTTTACAAGTACACTTGGAAATGACTAAATTAGGCGAGCTGTGGTATTACATACTCTTGTACAGTACACATAGTCTTAAAACAGATATCCAGGTCAAGTCACTCAATGGAAGGTTTGGACTTTTCTTTACTTTTGGACATGAAAACCCAATACAAGAAGTGGTTTAGGCATGTTTGTTGATTTGCTCCATGTCCTTACAACAAATCTAAAGCCACCCAGATGGAGAAATTTACTCAAATGTATTTGGTTTCGTTCGTGTCCTTTAGTTGTACTGAAGGACAGCAAGCTTGTTTATTTGCTTCCATTGAAAAACGCTTAATGAGAAGAGAGAGAGAGAGATGGGTGAAGAAGCTGCATTATTGTTGTTTAAATCCCGGTGTTTGGAGCACAGTATCAGATGAGCCGTTCCATCCCAAATCATTCATATTCATGCTCCTTCCCCGAGACCGTCCATACGAGCCAACAATGGCATTCTATTTTCAGTTGTGTTTTTTATTTTCAAATTGGACTAAAATAAAACGCGAGAGTCTGCCGTCTGCCTGGAGGAATCTCTTTAATGAAATCATTAAAAGTAATAAACAAAATTACTTATCAGGGCAAAATATTATTTTCTCAAGGTAAATTGCTCCACAATAATAAACCCGTAACTGCTTTCTTTGCAGAGGTGCCGTCTTAGCTAACCCGGCTGAGGATAATTGGCCGAAATTCAATAAAACATATTGCAATGTATTATTACGTGATGATATGGGAATCATTGCAGATTAATTTAGCACTAAGCCAAATTAGGTCTATGAACTGGACTGCTGGACTATAAATGTCTACTTTTTAAATATCAAACACAATTACATTAAAGCAATATCTTACCTTCCGGTGATAACGTCATTTATAGGTTATTGCTGCAGTAGAAGTAGACTGTGGGTGGGTGGGGGTGTGTAAATTAGGGTGGGGTTCACGGGAAGGTTCATTTTCTTTCATCTTATTGAATGGTCAGCCTTGGGACAGGCATGTCCTTAGGTTATATGTTTGTCATTATGCTTACTTGTATAACCACTTATTTTTGTACTCTAGTCTCACTTCCTGCTGCACATGTGTGTTTGGGTGTGAGAGACCGAGAAGACAAATGCCAGTTTACCAGCTAACTTGGTCTATTTCAAGTCGAGTCAACATTTATTTATAAATACAATAGATGTTGTCACAAAGCAGATTTACAAAGAATCTGGTGTCCGATCCCCCAATAAGCCAGCCAGGGACAACCGAGGCAAGGAAAACGTCCTCCCTCATATATTTAAGATCATTGACCATATAATATTCCGTACCAGCCTCATAGCACACAATGCCATAAACACTTTTAATTCCCTGAAGGACTTTGGTAAATATGGCTTATACACCATTCGAGAGAAACTTTCCATATTGCATGTGGTGGTAACAGGCACTGGAAGTCTGACCTCTAAAATAGGGTTGGCCGGTATGGACCAAAAATCAGATCTCTCTATTATATATTGTATTGTGTACGTAATCTCGGTTATGCATTTTAATTACAGTCGCCAAGTGAAAGCCAAATGTGAGACGTCTAAAACACTTTCAATAAAACATTAAGCGTCCTTCAACACGGCGAATAAAAGTTGGTATTTTGGGTCAGTGTCTTTTAGAAGCCTTCTTTTTTCCTGTCACGGCAGAAACCATATCTTAAGTGACGTGGTAGGCTGCCGCCTTGGTTATACCGCACCACTGTACCATCACTCCACCTCTCTTCACATGGCCACTCCACCCTCTCACTTTATTCGCTTCACGGATTAATGTTGATAAATACGCCTTTGATGAAATATTACCCTGATGGGGGGAATAATCAGGAGACAGAATTGAACTTGAGGTTGTTCATTAGGAAGGCTAACACAGGGAACTTGGAACGGGGAACAGTGACGCTCTGAGAAACAGCAGGGTGCACAGTCATAATATTCTTAATCTCCAGTTTATTGCACTTTAGACATGCTGCTAGCCCTACTCTAAAGGCCTCCTGTCAAACAGCTATAGCGTGGAATGGGTACAGATGCACTCTGATGACCCGAAATGTTGTTTTGATGGTTGTTGTGATTTTTTTTTTCTTTTTTTTTTTCCTGAAAACCGTAAAATGTATTGTTTCTTTAAAATACACTATAGATGGGTACGTGCAATGAAATTCCCATATGTCTGTGTTGTAGATATCATGAACCCTCGTTTCTATAACCACCGCTGTAAAGAAACCAGGCATTGGGCTTACCCCACTTTGATTGACTTCAACGTCTCAACAGATGGTGGAAGTCCTCTTTTCGGAGTGTAGCAGCATATGGTTGGAAAATATGAAATAATTACATTGAATAATGGCATGATAACCTTTTCCGAGCATGTTCCTGAACACTCCTCAGTGTTTCAGTAGGAATGTGTTTTGAGGAGGCTTCCAAGTAGTGACTATAGACATGCCAGCTTTTGGGTAATAGCATGTTCAGATTTGCAGACAGAATGACTGGAGATTAAAAATAAAAATATGATAACTTATCAAAGCCCAAAAAAATGAAATAACGTTAAGTGCGTTGTGGGTTGTGGACACAGTGCCCAGTATCATGATGTGCTGGACCACCCGTATTGCTAAGCCATGGTTTTAGTACATGCTGTCCTGCTTGTATGTGAACGATTTGGTATAAGCTGTTCTGTTCTGCATGGAAATCCCACCTTCCCAGCTCCACTCTGTCATTCCTCACTTTGCTAATACTCAACCGGTTCACCTTGACAACTCTCAAGGATGAACTAGAAGGAGGAGAGAAAACCACATTAATGAACAGCTAGAGAATTGCCTTTAATTGTTCCTCACTATGACTGCTGCTGACATTAACGTAGCTCTTACTGCTCAGAGGGAGAAGTTTGTTTTTCCACAGCTGGGCGGCCCAGCAGGCCAAATATAGCCTTTACAGACAGGAGAACGTGCATCCTCCTCTGCGTTTGTATCAGAGAGTCTGTTGGAATATGTTTGGGTCGTATAACACCTCTCATTATTTATTCATTCGTTTATTTTAGATTTTGTAGACACGTTTGCTCTTTGATCTAAAAATGCAAAGTTAGAAAACCATTATGCTGACTTCAAAAATTCATAGAAGTCTTTCTTAAACGTGTGCTATTTATTTATTTTGATTTATTTTTTTATTTTTTCCTTTTCTGGTAAAAATGTAAAGCAGGCAACCACAGTCCATATACGCATGTAACAGCTCAATTATGGGAAAATAAAAATAAGCAGGGGACCCCTGGGCCTGAGTCTTTGATACTATTTTGCTGGGAAGCATATCTCTCTGTATGAAGCATTATGGCGCAGATATTCTGATACCTTTTAACAAAGCAACCAGAAACTTGTGCTCTTCTATTAATTGCTGGAGGAATAGAACCATACAGCCAATTAGTCATGTACTTTCTTATGCAGATTGAGGTCTGAGTTGTGCGATAAAGCATCCCCTCCCGACAACAAAACAAAAACATGCAAACAAACAAATAAAAACTGCTTGCACAGAGTTTAATGAACATGGCAGAGAGTTAGAGTGTTTGGGTTTAATGTGCTTGGAGGTTGCACTTGTTAGATTTAAAAAAAGAAAAAAAAAAAGAGAATTTTTTTTCATCCTGTAAGACAGAATACTTCCAGAGTATTTCCTCAAAAGCCTTGGTAGTCTTCCTGAAAACCGTTCCTTCATAAATGTTTGCTGGCATTGCAGTCAAACACATGATGACCTTCATGGCAGATGGTCAGTGGAATATTGAATTTTTTTTTTCTTTCAGTTTTGTCCATGCAGTATTTAGCACTTTATACTTTAAAAGGAAAATTCAACTTCCATTTTTTTAGAGATGTACACCACTTAAAAAAATTACCAGAGTCAAATTTATGGAAAAAAAAACAAAACTGAAAGAAGAGGGTCCTTTTATATACAGTATATCGTCGCTGTCCAAAGAAAAACAAGTTTCTCCAAAACGGCAACTTTACAGGAGAGGCCAGAAACCTCATTTAACTTTAATGCAAGTCAATGGAACCAGAGGTCTTTCCGAACAGTTTTGGGCCACTTTGGTTGGTCCATTCATCCTGAGATTCTCACTCAGTGTAAACAGCAGCTGATGTGTTCAAATGATGCATACAAGTAAAAATGGAGATACATGTTTTTCATTGGACAGCGACGATATACACTACCAGTTAAAAGTTGAGACTCAGCTACTCATAGCAGGTTCTCCTTAGGTTCTTAAAGCTTTAGAATAAAAGTGAAGACGTCGAACTATAAAATAGCACTCATGGAATTATCCAGTCCACCTTAAAAACCCCAGACTGGTCCTTTACAGGAGGATGAACCAGCTTTCTTAACCTGCAGTGGATTTGATAGAACAAGGTTTATTACTAAGCAGGTTTGGAGCGATTCTATTGGGCGGTCCATCATTAATATTCACTAAACTGAAAGGAGAGCTAGAGCTTTTACACTGTGCAGAAAAAGAGATCAAAGTTTTTACACCACTAAATATATATTAGAGGTGGAGATATGGAGGAGTATCATATACGGGAGTAGATGTGATGTATCAGGATATGGACTGGTTCAGACTCTCATCAGTTGGAGCTGTTAAGTGTAAGCCCCAAGATTATTTAAGATCACCAACACCATCCATTTAGTTGGGTGTGTCTAAACTTTTGACGGGTACTGTATGTGAATAAATACATAGCTAAATAAGCTTTTTGAATGCAGTTCTGATGAGTGGTAATTATAGGCATAATGAGTTTAGAATAACCTGTAAAACTAAGAATGAGTTTTTAACAGATATGAAATATTAAAACTTAAACTGGGTTTAAGAATTGGACGTTCTCATTATTGCTGTTAAGGCTGTATACCAGGTTCAAGTCAGTATCCAAGCCTAAAGTCATTCAAGAGCCTGTGTCTTCCGTTTATCTGTGCATAGCTATGCTGATAAAGGCTTTAGTGACATGCAGAATTAATAGCACAAATGGCTGCATGAAATGATGAGTACAAATATGTGCACCCCCCCCTTAAAGAAGGGAAAAAAGGAGAGGGAGAGAGAGAGAGGGGGTGATAGTAATGGTGAGTGGTCCATTTGCACATGAATTCACTGCACACACCATTACAGCCTGTCTGGAGGCCCTGTCTGTCCATCGTCACGGTGAGCCGGGTCTCAAAGATATCTAATTATTTACCAGAGGTCAAGAAGCAAGTGCCCTCGACAAATCCAAGAATAGGGCCCTCTCCTATTAATCTCCATTCTGTGGATGATAGATATGTGATGGGGAAAGGGCCACTCATGCCCGTTCCTGATTTACAGACCCGCATCAATCTTGTCACTCGCTCTCCAAACAATAACTGTCAGGCCGGGAGGAGGTGGGGTGGGGGGGGATTGCGGAGGGGGTTTAGTTGTTGGGGTGGGTGTTCGGTGGTGGGGTGAAGGGGAGGTATTGGAAGCCGAGTACTGTATATGTGAACCGATGTGTAATGTTGCCTCTCCTAATTTCTCCATGATGGAATTGGTAGGGACGTATTTCCACCAGCACTATCCATCTCGGTGGAGTTGGAGTGAAGCAGCCAGTGGCGAGGCTGCTGACAGAAATGGGGCGAGAGGGGGGAAAGTGAACCAAATTGGCCACATTTAGCCCGAGTCTGCTTCCAGTCATCGCTTGAGTGAAGAAAATAAAACGAGGGGAGTGCTACAGTAACGATACATTTGTTCGCAGTATTGACCACGACGAACGCCGCACACCCAGATATTTGACGCATTTATCATTGCTCACGGAGAACAGGAAATGTTAGGCGTCACTTGTGTTTGCGGACCTCTGAGCGGGATGCCACTTATTTTATTAGGTGGCAGTTGCAGGGCTAAAAACGTGGGTGGTGTTTTTTTTTTTTTTTTTTTTTTGAGCCCTTAACACATGTCCACATAACCTCTGTACATATTGGAGGAAATACAAATGTATTTCCTTCCTCCGTACGTTGAAAGAGGAGGAGATGAATTGTCTTTGTGCAGTTGGAACATTTATTTCTGGGTGCTGTGAAGTCATAAAATAGTTCAATCCGGTCTTTATGTTTCTGGAAGGCCCTTCTTTGAAGGCCAATGACAGGCATTTCCGCCCCATATATCGCGGTGGGTATTTTGTTTTCGTCCAGGGTTATTGAGACTTAGCGCTGCGCCTTCTGGTGCGACGAATAAGCCGCAGGAAAGGAACTCCCTGAACTCCCCGAAACCGACTTCATCTCTTTTCGCGATGGCCTTACTGTATTTGGAAATTATGGAGCAAGTTGGCAGATTTGCTAGGTAGTACCAAATAAATAGTATATCTCCAGCATATCCCTCTGAGTGCGTCCAAGCCATTTAGAGGCGACGGAGTTATTGGGAAAAACTGTTGTGCGTCTTTTACGAGATTATTTTAATGCAATTCGGTGATTTTCAAATCTCCGATGGAAGGAAATAAATGACAAAATAAGACTCTCCGTGACAAATTCATCTACAAGTGATCTCCCATTCCATTCTGTCTTAGTCCATGCCCACTGTTCTCTCCAAGGAGGAGGCTCTGTCAGAGCCTCTTATATAAAACCATGCCTGCAGTAAGTTTCATCATCCCTTTAGATTCCTTTGCAGCAATGTTTTCAAGACCTCAGTGCACTGTCTGATTCCCATGTAAGAAAGGTAGCTCAAGACGAAAGCATTTTCAGATAGACTCCACTAGACCACATTACACCCTGTACATACATGCAGGTATTTTACCTTTCTATATATATATATATATATATATATATATATATATATATATATATATATATATAGATATATATATATATATATATATATATATATCTCCCTTGCAGTACTTGAATACAAAAAATATACATTGTTAAAAATACAGTTTAAAAACATGTATATGTTTAAACATATTTATATGGTGGTCAAAGGTCATTTACATGTATTAATATACTGCTATGCTTGTGCTTGAATGGAGGAAAGAAGGAAAAAGAAATTTAAACCCACATAATTTCTGTATATTGCACTCATTATTGTTCCTACGGTTCTATTCCAGGTTTAGGTAATCTGAGGCCCAATCCCATTTCTTAATTTTACCGCTACCCCTTGTTTTCGAGTGTACCTCTACCCCATAAAACTGAAATACAAGGGGTACTAGTTGAAATCTGCCTCCCTGTGAAAGGGGACCACCTTTCAAATCTGAAAAAAGCTTCATGATTGAATTTCCACGTTCCACCTTAAATGGTGCAGCAGCCTCCATTTAAGGTGGAATGAATAATTTTGAAAGGTAGCAACCAGAGGAAATTTAATGGGTTTCTGTGGTCGCTTGTGCAGCTATCTTGCCGATGATCTGCAGGGCATTCTGGGAATTTTCGCATAATGCTCCGTTTGGAGTGTGCCTCTGAGAACTCTCTGAGTTTGAAGAGTTTGAAGAGCCATGTAGCCCTAACACTTCGCCCTACCCCTCCATCTCAACACCAGCCCGGACAACCCTACCCGTAGCAAAACGGAGTGGCAGGTTCATGTGTTGGGGGCAGATTGTGAAATGGGATTGGGCCCAAGCGTCTAAGCCAAGAACCATTTAAGAACCTATATCTTTAATGTATCTGGGTATAGCTATGCTGAAGATGGCTTTAGCAGTAATTAAAAACATTAGGGTTCAGGTATTCAAATTGCATTACCCCAGTCTGTTCATCATCGTGCTGCAAATCAGCCTCATTTCATTATTCGTTAATCTAACGTGACCCGTCTAAGGTTGTATTTTGCCTAAACGCAGCCCTGTTGTCTCCGTCGACACCACTACACGAAGATCACTGACTCTAAAGCTTCCTTTCTAAATAAATAAGGTGCTGGATTTGAGCGCCAGCCCCCCGGTTTTCAGAGATATTGATGGTGAGCTGAATTAATGTGGCCTATAAGACAACACACCAAATCCCTGCAAAGCCTGGAACTGCCCTCCCTCTTAGACACTTGACATTTGTTTTTCATCATGAACTTAAAGGTCACTATCTGCCGGAGTGCCAGCCATGTTGTTTTGGTTCACATTTGCATGAATTTTATTACCTCATACTCGCAGGCAACTCCAGTTGTTTGACTTGAAGAGGAGATTTTTTATATTGCTCAGATGTTGCACATATGCAAGTAAACAGAATGTTTTTACACAGATTAAAAAAAAGTCTTTCTTTTGGAGGGGAAAAAAAAGTTGGTAAATAAAAATAAAAACCAGGCTGGTTTAATATAAAGGCTGGGTGCTGTTGTTGGATAAGCTTTAACCAGCAGATGTGACTAGCCTAATGTGATCTGTTGTGACACATAGGATAACTTGGAAGCCCAAGAAGAGAAGCGTTATGGCAAGCCCGAGTTTTCTGAATGTGTGTATATATATATATATATATATATATATATATATATATATATATATATATATATATATATATATATATATCTCTCAACCAGCCTATATATATGTACATGTGTGTATGTGTGTGTGTGTGTGTGTGTGTGTATATATATATATATATATATATATATATATATATCTTATTTATTTTTTAGTCAAGGTTAATTTGTTGGAGAAACAGTATGTTATATGTTCATAATAAATATATACAGTTTGTGTACATAACAAATCCAGCTGTCAGATAATTAATCACGTTGAATTGCCTTATGCTCCATTCAGGTATTCCTAGGAAGGTTATATATATCGAGTGGTTAAGTAATAAATATGACTTCCCTACTTTCAGGTGTGTGTTTGTACATACGCCCACTGCAGGGAAATAGAGAGGAAGGAGATCCAGAGAATAAATATCCTGCTTTTTATTTACTGTGTTAAAAAGCACACTGATCTTACAAAAGCATACAGACTTATATTTACTAAAAGTTTAGCATTTTCTATAAGTGTAAACGTGACCTCCAAAGTAGACCATGTAAAGAGGTGTAAGCTGAAGGTTTAGCCATGGCCCTCACAGTCCACCGACCTGAACTTTATCAAACATCCGTGCATCCAATAGAAGAGTGCATGCAAGGCGGCCCAAGAACCCTACAGAACTAGAAATCTTTTAGTAGAAATCTCTTAAACAAGACCTGAAAGACTCTTAGCTGGCTGAAATGTGTTTACAAGCTGCGATACATGCCAAAGAGGGTTTACTAAGTACTGACCATGCAGGGTGCTCAAACTTTTGCTTCAGGCTTTTTTGATTTTATTTTATTTTTTTGTTAATTTGAAAGGGTAGATAAATAATGAATCATTATTTTGCTTAAAATATTAATATAATGTGTCAATTTCATGGCTTATGGAAGTCAAGCCATCTTTCCTCACTATCTGTTCAGACCAAGAGAAATTTCTGACCTGGTCTAATAGTGTGTGTGTGTGTGTGTGTGTGTGTGTGTGCGCGCGCAGTATCTGATAATCAAAAGTAAGTCCAATCAAATGCACTCCTAGCTGCAAATGCGAGTCATTTCTCGTGACCCCCTGCAGCCATATTCATTAACCTGCCTCGCGAGTAGGCCAGTCAGATGTGCGTTCCTGTCATTAATATGCGAGGCTCTCTTAATGAGGCTTAACAGACCTCCACACCCCTCGTTTGAGTGGCTACGCATGCATGCAAGCTTGAGGGAACGTCTGTACCCAGGATATAACCTGTCTCCTGTCAACTATGAATCACTCAGCGACTGCTCTCAAATTCAAGGTGGATAATGACCTACATGTTATGCTAAACTCAGGTGAATTGCTAGATTGACATAATTAGACAGTATCTAAACCAGATTAATAATTAAAGCTGTTCTGGCTTCTTTGAAAGCTGCCTATAAGAGATGGAAGTGCGTGGAATGCAGAAGAGGGAAGCTCAGGGGGAAAAAGACAGGGATAGAGAGAGAAAGTGAGATGGTGAATTGATGATACGCTTAACACTTTGTGAGGTTTCGGGAAGTGTGGTCATTCTTGTCTGTTCACAGGTAATATGGCAGTCGTTATTATAAAGGTAATCAATAACCGACGTATTTAAAATTAATAAATAATTTAGTCCTTGACTGTCACACACACAGGTGTTAAAAATTACATGATATATAAAATATGATAATATACACGCTGTTTTAAATGAGTATTAGAAGTTTGCATCGACTAAATGCTTCTTTGAAACATTTCACTGTGTAAAATAAAAAAGCTTCAGCTCCGGTTCAAACAGTACATGGCTTTTCCAACAGGATGATGGTTGTTGGAGACCACCACATGTTGGAGACTGGGGTTCGAATCCCGGTCTGGGTAACTATGCTGTGCTGCACCAATGAGAGTCCTTGGGCAAGACTCCTAACACTACATTGGCCTACCTGTAATAGGATTAACTTGTAAGTCGCTCAGAATAAGAGCGTCAGCTAAATGCTGTAAATGTAAATGGACGATGATCCTTTACACCCTTCGGAATCCAAAATAGACTACATGTAAGCTGAAGGTTTAGTCATGGGCCTCACATTCCACCGACCTGAACTTTATTTAACATCTGTGGACCCAAAAAGAGGCGTGCATGCAAGACGGCCCAAGACCCTCAGAGAACTAGAAGTCTTTGGAGAGTCTTTTGAGTCCCTCAGACAAGGTATTCGTTAACTTTTACTTTTTCACAATGAAAAAATTATTTTTGTTTTTGTTAGCTTCACATTAAGTGTGAAAAATAACTGAGGCTTATATTAGAAGTGTGGTAATATACACAAAGTTTGCATTGACCAGGTGCTGTTTTGTGTTGGTGGGTTGCCGGGGAGGCTCTCGCTATCGATTCTCATGGTAACCAGGTGATCTATCAGCTGTTTTGACAATAACATGAAAGATTATAAACCATGCCCAACCGTTCAGTGGATTCAAACTGCTTTATTTAAAAATGAACCTGTGAGTCTTAAAGAAAATGGTTCTCCAAGGGTTCTTTAGGAGTGACACTGGTTCTAAATAGAACCATAAACACTTAAAGAAGCTTCTGCATGCTTAAATCGTTCTTCGGACTGACTGAGAATGTTTATATGGTCTACATAGAATGTTTCTATGGAGTGTGTTAGTGTTGAGGGCTGTTCCGTTATTAATTAATTCATCATAAAGGTGAAAATCGTGGTCATATTTTCCCAGTTCTAGTGTAGATGGTTTAATACGCATTATTAAAAGAGGACTTTTAATTTGTATATTTGTATATAGTAATACCAAAATCTGTACACAGTATTCAGGGTTTCTGGGTCATTTCCTATTTAATGTCAGTACTGAGGTACTTGGTCAGTGAGCCAGCACGTGATCTAACGATTCCCATTTCTGGTAAGTTACAGTCATTTCTGTTTTTAAAGTCTTAATGAATCAGAAATCCTTTTTTTTTTCTCTTCTTTATTGTTTCAGAGCAAAACAGGACATTTGGGCAGGAACTAACTGCTGATGGAACAATGTTCTTGCTCAGTGTTTGATTTATTCGTGAGCAGTGAGCAGTTAGAAACAAACTAACTAAAGAACAGAATGTATTGTGCATTAAGTAAGATGCACCAAAGATGGGTAAATAATTAAATACGTAAATCAGTTAATTGATTAAATAAATAAAATCACAAATGAGGAACTGAAACATGATTCATAATTTGGTAAAAGTTTCTTTGTACATTTTATTTATTTATTCTTTTTTTTGCGCTCGTTAGCAAGCTAGCCTTTTAGGGTCCGTGTTGCAGAAGTACATGAGTGAACGGTAAAAGCGTTGGAATGTAACCGCTCTCAGCACACTGACGCTTTGATCTGAGAAACAGGAGCTTTGGGCTGCAACAAACCTGTTTTGACAGTCGAAAAGATTTATGGATTATTTAAACTAATGATCGCTTATTTAAATTATGAAGCTTTCTTATGTAGCCATCAGCTCTTCAGTTTAGCTGGAGGTTGTTTTATTCATTTGCTAACTAGCAGTTTAGACAATAAAGATAAATACCGTAATCAGAAATTCACTGTTTTAATTAACTTTCATATTAATAATAAAGATAAATAAATAAAACTGCAGTATGTCTGTCATGTTAAAATTTAAAACCAAGGTTATTACATTTACGGCGTTTAGCAGACGCTCTTATCCAGAGCGACTTACAACCGTGCTTAGTGTTCCGTTGGATAATATTCCAGCTAGTACAGGAAGGTTAGAGCCTAAAACTCACCACGTGCTCAGACACTGCCCGAACAGGGGGCCAGTGCTGGTTGTTCAAAGTTGCAGCAATAAAATAGAAAAAAAAATGTATTTAATAAAAAAAATGTGAAGCATTTAAGGTAAATTTGCATTCTGTGTTTCCTGTGTTCTGGTGTCTGTGAAATCTGGTGCAACAAAATTCTACAAACGCAGGTCTTTTGAAAATGGTGGAATTTTCACCAACTAATCCACTATTATTTTATTTGAGTTGATTAATCGTTGCAGCCCTGTACTGTATTGCATGGATATGAATATAATGGATACTTGAATGTAAACTAACTAACTAAGGTCTTTCAGTTATTTATTAATTTTTTTTTTGGTTTGTATCTTTACGAAATCCATATTGAAAAAGTTCAAGCCATTCCCACCTCTATTCATCATGCCTGCCTGATTCCCGTGCCATAACCCCATCCGCCTTTGCCAGCAACCTGTGGTACTTGTTTGCAGGGCTTTGGCTTCCAGAACGTTTTTCACTTAATGGTGTCTGTCCTCTTCAGCGTCTTCACACACGGGCACTGATCGGTATTGTGTGAATCACATATCGCACTCCATTATTCCTGAGCGCGCGCGGAAGGCCTGGCGAGTTTGGCATAATGGCCGAGGAGAGGATGCACAAATAAAATGACCACCTGCATTGATTTCCTCTCAGCGGAGGTGGCGCGCCATAAATAATTCAGGGACAATACTGTAAATGATAGCAGCCAACACCTCTGAGGTCAGACAGGTAGGGAAGAAATGAGGTGGGCTGATGGCGAGAAGTCGCAGCCTGTCAGCGCTCCAACCCCGTAGTGATTTTATTATTAATTCCCACTTGTGGCCGCGTACGGTGCTGTGGCCGGGCTAACACAGAAACTGTTTATACAGGTTAAGGAGATCAATTAGATCGTAGACCTCCACACTCTTCTCTGCCATGCAGAGAGCCTATAGCGGAGTCTGCTCCTGCCGGCTTATCCGTGCATTTATCAGGCCGGGAGGGCCTGATGTGACAGAGGAAATTCGCCCGCTGCAGTATATTTACGAGTTTAGATGCCCAGGTCCAAAGGGCACTTGGCCAAAAGGGTCAATAAATAAAGAGGACGTGTTTGATATTTTTGATGGAATGCTTTGGAAAACTTGTCCGACTCGTGAAAACTCGTGCCCGGGGTCCTGAAAGCGCAAAAGAAGCGAAGAGCGGAGCTTGCATCGTTGAGGAACCCGCAGAACCACCACGGCAGGGCCACCACGCATTTAAGCTGTAATTGAATTATTGTAATATCCCACGTCTTGTGCTCCGTAATTAATGCATCCATAAAGTGAACCACAAGGCAAATATTTGCAAAACTGTTGGGAATTTCAAGTTTACCCCACCTAAATCCGCAATAAAAGGATTTCACGCTGCGGAAATCCTCGGGTCACTCGCCCGCCGTCTTCCGCACGGGGCCCGCCGGTGTGACCTGACAGCTATCCATGTAATTCATCAGAACTCACGGTCCCAGAGCACATTGGATGAGCGGCTTACATAACTGGCTGGACTATGAATATTTGATTTGACAAATCCCATATTATGATCGTTTAATGAGATCAAATCTCTATTACCAATATTTAATCAAGGGAGGTCGGGCCACCTTGGGGAGAGGCTGTGATTCTAAACCAAGATGTTGATCGTGGCAGTAATGTATGCAGACCAAATGGATGTTCCAGGTACCTCCAGCAAATAATTCACCATGTAATCCTAAACAAAACGAGTGACGTTTCGCTCAGTGTTGTTTTTTAGAATATCATTTTCTCAACAATCAAAGACAAAAACCTGCCATGCATTATGATCTGTGGTATTAGTCATTGATATCTTCATGATATGAGCTTTACAGCAGTCTGTAAGTGGAGGTGGTGCTTCTTTAAGATGGAACATGTAGGTTAGGTTTCACGTAGCCAGCCGTAAAAGCCTCAATGCTCTTTTAAAATCGGAAGTAGTTTTTGCATGGCGTGAATATGATGCATTATAATAGCACTCGGTGAGCCTCCCGTCATGCTCCCGCCTTCCCGCTGGCTCTCTTCTTTCTTCTTTCAATGCCCTATCAACATATGACATCAAACAAACTCGGATCATGACATCATCAGCCACCTCGCCGCCGAGAACGGCACACCGAATTGACCAGCCTATCACTCCATGATGGTTTTGACATCAAACTTCAGAAATAAAATGGTCTCTAAATTTCCCAATGTTCTCTCCCTGACCCCAGAACTCACCTGAATAAATCAGTCTTTCCTGCTCAGCAGAGCCCAGGACCCGAGAGAGAGATGGAGGGAGAGAGGGAGTGGGAGCCTTGCACGGAAATGGGGGGAAGGAAAAAAAAAAACACAGTGTAATCACCTGATATAGTAGATCACCACTCCACCGATTTATTCCCATATTGTCACCATAAATAAACGAGTCAAATGTGATCAAACTCGTTTGGGTTAGTTTGGTGTGAAACGCTCCATTCTAGAGCAGTATGGAGTCAGGACTGTTCACAGTGATGGTGATTGGAACCAGACGTCCACCTCTAAACGCTCCCTCCCTGAAAGTTATAACATGAAATAGTCATGAATACATGCGTCCTGATGTCTGAGACTGTTTTAGAGATGTGATACACCCTTATTTCAGTCTACAATCATTAATCTGTACCCGCTCATGGCAAAGTGCTACATGCCAGATGTTGTTCGGAATAGTTCCTAGATTTTCCAGTATTTCCCCACCCTAAATGTTGCCTATACAAGCATGTGTAGGTTCACTGGTGCGTTGTAATATATAAATACAATATTTAATATTTATATAATGAATACATTGGTTATACTTGCGTTGTTGAGCATGGTGAGCCCTGATTCCCATCACCACCACCACCACTACTGTAAAGGCTGTCTGTTGGTTTCTCTATGCTGAACCCACTTCACATGAAACCTCTCTGAATGCCTTTGGCACCAATAAAACTATGGACAATTTAAAAAATAAACATTTTTCGTTGAAGTGTAATAAATAAATAAATAAAAATCTATGTATGTATTTATATATATATTTAATTAAGCTGCCTCTCTCTATATTCCAGCTCGTGATCTTAGATCTACAGATGATGGCCTTCTGCAAATACCTTCTGTAAAATACAGGGACCATGGAGAGACTCTTATAGTTACTGTACCTCTGAAATGTGGAAGTCAGTTCCAGCTGCTATTAGACAGTCGAGCTCAGAGCTCACATTAACATTTAAAAAAACGTCTCTTTAACTTGGTGTTTATTTAAAACTACATTATTTATTTATATATATATATATGTGTGTGTGTATGTGTGCGTCTTTGTTGTAGTAGTAGTAGTTGTGCTCTTTCCCATTAATTACTGATGCCAGTTGTCTATAAAACACTTTGAGCTGCCAACGATATAAAAGGTGCTCTATAAATAAACATTACTATTATTATTATTATTATTATTATTTAACTTAAAAATTAATTGTATGTGTATTGATTCAGCTTTATATATTCGACTTATATATATTAAACCTGATGGTAAATGCATAGATAGATAGATTAATGAAATATATTAATTTAAAGCTAGCTTTTAAATAAGCTGTCTGCTGAATAGCTGACTTTCATTTACCAGTTCCACTTAAAATTAGAAACGGAGGCCAATAAACGCTGTCCTGCACTGTAGTATACGTCATTACAATACACATATGAATTAAGAACACATCATCTACTGAGGATATGGCCGTTTGAATGCTCACTTACTGTTCATTTACTGAATTTAACGTTTAGTGTTCAGATTGTTCCCTCCAGGTGATGTGTTGCTTTATTTTTACATAGAGAACCAACAACACATGCAGTTTTACCAGGGCTATTCAGACTTTGGCATATAACTGGAACTATATGAGTGAGAGAGCGAAGACTCTATTGATTACATGGTTACTAATTTAATGGGTAGCGACAGATCTAATCATTTCACTGATCGCTTGGCAAGCGCACTGTTTTGTCGATGCGCGCTCCCGATACAGGCCTGCCGAACGCTGCTTTTTAATTAGATAGGAACCGCGGTGGCTGTAGTACAGCACGGAGGCCCCCAGCTGTTAATATGATGACGCCGAGTTCACTAATGGCGACAGATTCCCCTCCACTCATCTCCTCCATGCCCACAGCACTGATCTCCATACTAACTAGCAGAATGCATTTTAGCACTCATAAATCAGCGTTTCCAGCAGGCCTTGCGCACGAGCGTATTCCCACGCAGGCAGAGCCGATTTGCAGCGAGATGGGGGGGATGGGGGTGAAGGGAGAGTGGTGGTGGGGGGGTTGCGGGGGGAGTGAGGGAGGCTCTGGCAAGCCCCGGCGTGTCAAAGCTGGGCGAGAGAAGCACACTGCCACCCCCACTAAGATCTTTTTGAAGTCCACCCGGATCCCCGTGCCATCTGGACGGGCTATGCGTCTGGCCCAGATCGGGGAGGTTGCCAGCAGTCTCCGATAGCACAATATGGCCCTTTCTTTAATGAACTACTAACTGTCCGCGTTTTAAATCGAAGTGACATTTTAGCCCCTTTATCACTGACATTTCCAAGGGCCGGCGCGCCGTCCACTCATTTGCATTCCTTTTCCCGGACAAGATTATTTTGCCTTGCCTTGTTCGTCTATTTATTTATTTCTCTCTCTCTTAAAGCTGCTGTGTTCGGCTTCCTCCGCCCATACATGTTTTGATGAGCACGTCGGTTCATTCTTCCCGACAGTAAGCATCATATCTGTGACGTGCCTTCGGCCTTATTCCCGCAGCTAAACCTAAATAAATATGGGCAGCCACTGCAGGACGAGCATCCAAACACGGCATAGCCGCCTTGTGCGGCAGGCCTTAAATACCCTGTTGAATTGGAGCCCGGGCCCTACGAAGCCGCTTCATTCCTCCTTCCTCTTTGCTGGCGCTCGTGCGCTCTGCTGTCCAGGTTATTTATAAGTGATGAGATGGGAAAGCGTCTCTCTCTCTCTCTCTCTCTCTCTCTCTGTCTCTCTCGGTCTCTCTCTCTTTCTTTTTCCCTCTTTTTTTTTTTTTTTGTTCAAACAGTCAGGGTGCACGACGATGGCAGGCAAGGCGGGCGAACTAATGCCGCATTTAAATGATGTGGACTTTACATATTTGAATTTCATTTTCAGGCTAATGCCAGGGCAAACACGCTGCAGATAATGAAGGGACTAGCTGGAGTATAGAGGGTTGTGGCGCCAGGGTCAAATGCTGCTTGACTCGAGTTGGACATTTCAATTACATACGGTCGAACTGATAGTTTAAATGTGAGCTGATTAAAGCTGCAAATGAGCGTAGAGATAAAAATGCAATTTGACACTGTAACAGCTTATTTTACATGCGTGCAGCATTTTCAGACTGTGGCTTTCATTGACTCCGGGGGGTGCGTATGTGTCTCTTGGAGGCAAGGCTGACTTGATACCCGGTATTGGCGTTGGACCGATACCAGTAGAAAATGCTGCGAGGAGGAATCCAGTTCGAGGCTGGAACAAATCTGGCCTGCAATGTCAAAGAAGTGTTTGTGACATAGAGTAACGTAAAAGCAGAGGAAAGTAGGTCACTTGGTAGCACCAGTAGACACATGTAGCCTTGTAGTGGGCACAAGCAGTAACTTGCTGATTAATAAAATGTGTAATTTAATTCAATTCTAAAAAATGTGATTCTATTCAATTCTAAAAATTATTTCAGTTGTTGTTAAAAATGCAGGAAAAAAATTAAACCTAAAATTCAATATATTATTGGCAAAGCTATTAAATGAATAGGCCAAAAAACACTACCATGGACCTTCCCATACAGCATCATGATGCACATATGAAATATGGACATATCCTTTACTAAGGATTCCCAATTACTGTTCATTTACTAACTTGAACATTCAGTGAACAGATAGTGGAGGAATCCAGTTCGAATCTGGCCTGGGGGGTGTCGAAGTAAAGGAGGAGGGGCTTCTGTGCACATCCTGCTGTAAATTGTGTATGTCGTCTATGTTTCAGGATGGTGCTTTTAGATGGCCATCCTAATAAAAAGCTTTGGCTAAAAGAAGTAAATAGAAAGCTTATTATAAAGGTTCGGTAACCATGTCAGTCAATACTTAAGGTTCCAGCAGTGAATAGGAACTGTATTGCGCCCCCTAGGGATGTTAATGATTGACTGGTTACCCATTAATCGGCAAACAGTCAATTATTCAACTAATACTGGTTAAAACACAGCAGGTATTTTATTTAAGTTGAGGAACAGTTGCTGGAGGCCAGATGGGCCCAGGGTGCAGCTAGAAATGGTGGTTTGTCATGCCTACTACAGCAGCGAACTGCATCAAAAATCAGATACTGTGGTATACTGGGCCAAAGCTAACCGCGGCCGTGGTATTTATGTTTGTTTATTTTAGCTTGCCGTGACCCGTATGCCCTATATTTAACACAGATCATTTTTTCGATTGTGTCTTTTGAAATGTAGCACTGCTGGTTATTTTATCTCCCTATCTAAATAAAATCTGATGTCTGAAAGATAAAGGTTATGGCTTTTTATGAATTGAAGTAGTTCTATTTTTATCATACGACCATCACCACTACCATTCCACCTAGCCTGTATGACGTATGAAGGGTTTTATTGCAAAAGATGTTATAGACCTCCTTCGAAATTGTTCTTATATATATATATATATATATATATATATATATATATATATATATATATATATATATATATATATATATATATAATATTTATTTATTTATTTTTTTTTGTATCTGTGCTGTTTTTGTGAAACCGCTACTGGCTGCTAAATTTCCTTTGGGATCAATAAAGTATCTATCTATCTATCTATCTATCTATCTATCTATCTATCTATCTATCTATATAATAGTATAATAGAGAGAGAGTTGTTACAAGCATATATGCAGCATTTTAGAATTAAGTGTTTTATATAATCTTAAAAAATATATAGTTTAAACAATAAAAGGCCATTTTGTCATATAGGGTGTGTTTTTAATAAGTTTTGAGCCACTTAATAATAAGTAGTGAGCTTATCACTGCTATACTCCACGGTCGATACAAGACAGTTAAGGCTTGCTGGTTAACCATTCAATTGAATTGGGGGCTCTAAGTGACGTCCTGCTTGTCCTCTGTGTTCATTTTGATGGAAAAAGAAGTGATAAATGTGAACGTAGAGAAAATAACCCACTGAATAAGTTTCCACAATAAAACGCTATATAGAAAATCAATAATACATGAATCAGAACTGCATATTTGTCTGGTCCCCCCCCAGTGACTCGAAGGGGGTCGGGGGGGCACCCTGAGCCACTGCTAACTCCACCTCTAACAGTAAACGGCTCTTGTTTGTACGTATGGAATCTGAACCGTGATGTGACGGCGTGCTCTTGTATCCGCTGGAGCACCGTCGCTGATTACCCTGCTGACTAATCTGCAGCCACTCTGTCCAGCCTCGAGGACACGGAGGACAATCGAACACGAATCCAATTGTAGTCCGCTTTGTCTCTTTAAGATGGCCCCTTGAAGTGAGTTCACCCTAAGGCTACTCTATTTACAGGCTAAGGAGAAAGGGGATTATCCAAATATCATTAAAGCATGCAGTAATAAAACTAGATCTGATTTATGAATGAAAATAGCATGCAAATTACTGGCAAATGTGCATGTAATACCGGAACCGAGGGGGAGAGAGAGAAAGGGAGAGAGGGAGAGAGAGAGAGGGAGTCGTATCACTTCAGTATGGAGCTGATAGTCCTTGATGGGAACAATGCCATTTGACTAAATGGTTGAACACGGGGGTTTGCCTCCCTATTATGGTGGAGTGTTATCATGATCCCTCGTCGGAGGCGACAAGACCTCCTGTCAGAGAGCCTCTGAAGAGAGAAGGATCGAGTGTGAGAGAGGGAGAGAGAGTGAGAGTGTGGGGGATAAAGTATTGGCGCCCAGTAATTGGCGGTGCTTTGTAGGTTCAGTCTGTATACCTGTGCTCAATAAAGCCCCATTGATGAATAGGACAATATTCATATCCTTCATAATGAACGTGTGCGTGCGGGTTGGGGGAGGTGTGAGTATACGTGTTAGATGAGGCTTCGGTCCCTGAAGCATTTCCAAGGCGGCGCAGGAGGATTTGGTACTTTCTCGGAGATGGAGGCTGAGCGAGGAGAGCCGTGGCCCGACATGGCGAGAATTTCTCTTCATTAATCACAGTCATTAATATTGATTCAGAGCGAGGAGCCCCCTCTACTGGGGTAACCACCGCATTTTCACACGCAGCTGCTGTGCTGCTCGCCTTGCCCCCCCGTCCCCCGTCTCTGTTCACGCTGCCGGTTCTGCCTCTGGTGTTGTTCTGCAGGGTTATCTGTTAGGATGATTTTTTATTTTTAATTTTTTTCTGTTTTCTTGAACGATGATGATGATGATGACGACGATGATGGAGGCCGATATGACAAGAACACACTGTCAAAGTCCTCGGCTGTTAACTGCAGCACAACAGGAAACGTCCTTAAGGATGTCCAGAACTATTAAATTAGTGCTGTTCTTGGACGTTACGACCAGCTTCCAGCTCCTATTGTTATTTTTTTTCCAATCCCATCTTACGGTGTGTTCCAGAGGCCGCTCCTCCTCTTCCCTTTATTGTGAGAAGCATTAATTGAAAGGTGTGGTCTGCCGCTGGTTTGTTATTCTTGCAGGCTTTTCCTTCAGGACTTTGTTTTTTTTTTTTTTTTTGTTCTGTGTGTTTTGGTGAAGTGCTGACAGACTTACAGAGCGTGACTTCCTCAACCACTCCAGATGTTTACGATATCCTCATCCCATATCAAGCTGGAATTGGCCTGATACATACAAAAGACAATCTTTGACCCACAGCGTGCTGTTATTATTTTAGTCAGTTCTATAAAAGGGTTTTATGGGTTTGTTTTTGTGGGCTTAATTCTATATACCACAGTAGATTATTATAGAATGCATTAGATATTTATTTACCATGTCCAAAATATTACTATACATACGTGTACAGCTATTAGACTTAATCTACCTCAGTTTATTATTCACTTCCAATTAAACACCAACTATAAAGGTGTTAATCACTCAGAGACCACCTCCTTATTGGTAAACTTACATTACACTGGAAATTCTAGCTCTGCCTTCTGACCTACGCTTACAGTTCATACACATGTTCTGTATATACTGTCTGTGCATCTATACTCTCTCTGTGTTTTTGGCTATTGACTTTGCACTATTGGTTTTTGCCTACACTTGAGAAGGAACCTGACAGTGTTTTGTTATACTGGACAGTATATAACGACAGTAACGTTCAGTTGCATTGAATTACACACAATTACATTTCAACATCCTAAATATTATCATCATATGAAAACTGTTCATATAAAATCGCTTTGAGTAACTAGCAGGACGGGAGCTACTGTTTTTAGAGGTGCACGATGTTGGATTTTCTAAATATTAGGATTGGCAGATCAGATAAATAGATAGATAGAGAGAGATAGATAGATACTTTATTGATCCCAGAGGGAAATTCAAGAATTTTTTGATTCAAGATCATTGGCTTTAAATAAAATGAATGAATAAATAAGTGTAAATGGGCCAGACGTTTGGGTTGGACTGATATTTTAAACAGATATTTGGTGATAAATTTCTGTCTAACTGTACAGTATCTGCGTTTTATTCCATGTAAATCATGAATAAATGCCGTATGCTATTTCAGGTGGATCTAATATGAGCATTTTACAGATGTGTATGTTTCCATGGCGACTAAGACCTGAAATTTTTCACAAAACTAAATGATAGTATATCATAATAAAAGTGCATTGGTAAATTGGTCTGTTTCCCGGGATTTTTTAATAAATTGCAGGACTGTTATTGTATATATGTGCACTTTAATGTGTCTGTATGTATCCATATATGTACATAAATAATATATTAACACAGTTTAAAGTTTATATTTAAATTGAGGTATAATTTCAAGTGGGCCAGTGAAAATGCATGTGTGTGTGTGTGTGTGTGTGTGTGTGTATGTGTATATATATATATATATATATATATATATATATATATATATATATATATATATATATATATGTTTGTGTGTGTGTATGTGCGTGTATGCATGTATGTATGTATCTATATATATATATATGTACTGTATATGTATGTATATGTGTATATAAACATACACGCCCCATGTTCTCGTGAGAGGAGAGATTTTTTTTCCCCCTTCTTAATCCTACTTCAGTTTGAACTCCGGAGCGTTAACTCGTACGACCCTGACACTGGAGTCATCATTGCCACCTGTCTGTAGTTATCATTAACAGCAGAGCTGCTACGAGCGAGTAGCTGGAAGGCTCTTGTTGTCATTACAGGCTTTGACTGCTGTGTTATTGCAACAGTGACATGCTCTTACACACTCACTGACAGAGTTCAGCCCTTAAACAGCTCCAAAACAAATGTAATATCCTGCAGTCGGAGAGCGAGAGAGAGCGGGAGCGCGAGGGAGAGAGTCGGAGAGGAGGATGAATAAACACTGGCTGATATGGGAAAGGATATATGAGATTTCTGACAGGAATATTATTGGTGGAGTCGACTCCCCGACATGCCAGCCGTAATTTGTGTCAATCAAATTACATTTACCATCGCTTCGTTCCCGCAGCCGCAGTAATTTCTCATATTGTCTTATTCCTTTCTCTTCTGATGCACAAAATCCATCATATCTGGGAAAATGGATAAGTGCTCCGCAACACTCATATCGCCTGCTCTCTCCATTACGCCGTGTTGTCATCTGATCTGTGGGCGAGAGGGTGGGGGAAAAAAGTTTGAATAATAACACCAGCTGGGCTTTACGCAGTCTGCCTTTCCAGTGTGTGTTATGAGCCACTTTCTCCCCCCCACAGAGGACGCGCATCAACAGGCGGGTCAATAGGTTTGACATTTAACATTTTCTGAAGGGGCCCAGGCACCGTTCCTTGTCTTCATCCTGGTCTTCATCGTATCCACTTTTATTTTCTCCTCCCTCCCCCCACCACCTCTTAATCTCCATATCATCACCATCGCTTGCTCGATCCCACCCCTCTCTCAACTTTTAATTGGCCGCTGTAATAAATTTCCCATCCTCTTCCGCACCATTCTGATTGGCTGCGTGGCTTTATTTATTTATCATTTTCTTTTTTTATTTTACATTTCATCCATTCTTCTCATCCTCTGTGTCATGCGGTCCAGCCCTCTTCTTTTATGCCCTCCTATTTTTTTTTTTTCCCTCTCATTCCTCCTTTTCCGAGAGGGAGAAAATTAAGAGGCATGAACTCTGACAGCCTCTGCCACCGGTCGTGTCCACGCATGTCGCGCGGCGTAATGATTACATTACAGGCTTGTGATATTATTCGAAATGACTCGGGATGAATGAACGATAAACCAGGGGTTAGGCCTTCTTTATTAGCGAGGTTGATAAGGTAGCTAATCAGTAGCCAGGCAAATGTCATTACATAAATTATGAGAGTGACTTTGATGTATATTCCCCGGGAGTTCGCGCAGAAGCGTGTCATCCACGGTGGCCCCGTCTCCGACGCTGCTTACAGGGGTGGCAGAAGAAGAAAGAGAAAATATTTATTCTGTCTCATTACTCGCCCGCTACTGCCTACATGTGTAATTGCACCCGCGAATTCACAGGGCATGCCATGCTGCCGTATACTAGCGTCTAGCTCAGGCTGCAGACGAAGTCTGAAATTCACTGACCGGGGGGCTGAGATTTATTCACTGTGAGCCGCAGTTCTGCAGGACTGACAGACAATAAACTGTGTCGACTTGACAAATGGACAATTACAGCATTGGCTCCTATTGGACCGGTATTCCCTCCAGTGTGATTTCATTCGTTTGTTTATTTATTTTTTGTATTTTGAACATGATTTTTATAGATGTTATTATTTTTATTTTTAAGATTTTTTTTAAATTTAACATTTTAATGCACATTTGGGGTAGAAAATATAGAACACAAAATCTGGTCTGTGCAAATACTTAGGCATATTTTATTGTGTGTGATCTATTATATATCCATCCATATATTCGTCTGCCTATCTATCTATCTATCTATCTATCTATCTATCTATCTATCTATCTATCTATCTATCTATCTGTTTGTTTATTTATTTATTTATTTGTAACTTGTTGAACCCTCAAGGTCAATGGAAAATAAACATCTGAATTAACAGGAAGGTGTAACTATACAGTCTTTTGGCTGGTCTGTGAGGTTTCACAGTGGGTTTCAGCCGACATCACACCAGGTAAACTTATGATCTCTCTAAGCATTATTTTAGACTATGAAAGAAAACCTTATTCAAGAATGTGATGCTGCTTTAAACACCTGAAGAAAACAGGCTTTTTTCCTTAAAGTTAAAAACGGCACTTTTTTTGTGTTAAATAGAAATAGTAAATAGCAAGCAAATATGTTTCAAATTAAAAGCTAACATTTTCCAAACCAGAAAAAAACAGCTACTTCTGTTTAAAAGCTATTTTTTCAAGTAAAAGCCGTTAAACAGCTGTTTTCACTATTAAAACCCACTAAAATTCAAAACTTGTTAAAAGTAAAAGGCTATTTAAAAGTGTGGTACTTTTAAAAGGAAAGAAGTTTTGTTTTTTCAGCATTGGTGTTAAAGGAATAATGGTATTGTGTCTTGATGAAGAAACAGTGCGTGTTTGTTTGTTATTGGTCAAGCTTGGATGTGAGCTTTGCTTGATGCAATATGGTGCAAAAGAGCTCCAGATTTAAAACCACTTAAATCATGTGACTGTTTGTGTAAAGGTGATGTAGTATTTAAAGTATTTAAAGTTATTTTGTTGTAAGGTTCTTTATTTACTACATATTCAGGTTATTTAAGATTTGGTGTGGTTTTGAATCCAGTCAGTAAAGCAACTAACCTAAACTATAAACCTATAACTAACAGAGTCTAACTGTTGACTGGGGCGGGCGATATGGCAGCAGCACAATAATCGCGATACCGGAAAACATTGGTGTGCTGTATTAGGTTGTTAAGTGAAGATGAGTCTGATGGCTTAGACGAGCAGTGCCACATTTAGAGCCTGTGAATACTACGGTACTCGCACAATGACTTCACTGTCTTCACCGTTACGCTCCCAGCACTAACCTAAATCCAGTTACACAGAACTATTGGCTGATGGGGACCAGCATGCTCTCTGTGCACTGATCCATACAGCTTGTTCTTGTTTTATGTATCAACAATATCAACAGTGCGCTCAGGAATTCATATTGCGACATCATTTATCACGATAACCGTTAAGTATCTTCATATTGTCCATCCATATTATTGACCAGTTACTGCATACAGTTATTTCATCAGTTATTGGAAATCTGTATTGACCAAAATAGAGTCTGAACTGTTTTCAAAATACAAAAAAAACAAAAAAACAGCTAATTTAAAAATAAAAAAAGGTATTTTTAATAAAAGCTGCTCTTTAAACAGCTATTTTTACAATTAAAATCTTTTAAAAATTCTAAACTTTAAAAAAAAATGTAAAGCTATTTTTGAAATGTATTTATTTTAAACAGGAATTCTTGGAAATCTGTATTGTCCAAAACAGTCAGGTTTTTTTTTTTTTTTCCCATGGCCGTACAGTTTCCTTTCCCTCCCACATGAGCACAGTTCATTCAACACAGGCTAAAAACGTGTTTGCTTCTTCGAGTTTGCTCAGCAGTGTGAAGTTCCAGCGCACACTGATGACATCACTAGTCATGAACTCCCCGCTCCCTGATGGTATGACATCACTCGGCGGCTGACAGGCGGGCGGCGTGCGTCTGCCGCTCTGTGTCCAGAACTCTCGGAGGCCTGTGCCGGAGACATGTGTGCGCGTGTGTGGCTGTGTGTTTTTTGCCCGCGTTCACACTGGATTGTTTTGGCCCCAGGCGAGGCTGAGGGCTGTGGGGACATCCCAGGTGCTGCAAGAGTGGCTGTTTTTGATGCCATTACAGCACAAGGTGGTCACACACAATGAGCCAGATTCAGGCATTCTGGGGAAAAAGAAAAAAGTGCGTTCCGTGGTTGAGCTAGAGAGTATGCACATGTATAACATTAGTGAATTGGTCCTCCACCGGCGTCGTTCTGATGACCAAAGCGTCAGAGCGGCCTACTGTTTTCCAGGAAGGGTCAACTTTCCAGGCAGTTCTGCCTGCACTGACCTGGTCATTATGTAACAGCTTTAGTTAGTCGCTGAAGGTTTTACATCAGCATTAGCGGTTGAGGCAGGTCCAAGGGAGAGTGGCCAGACACTTCACCACAAGCTAAACCATTGCCCTGCAGGCGTGGCTGAGACTCTGCCCCCCAGGCAGGACTGAAAGACTGCCCCCCAGGCCACACTGAAAGGGCTGAAGGGGCTGATCAGCAGGGTCTGTGTCTCTGTGTGTATGTGTGTGTGTCTCTTTCTCTTACTCTCTCTTTTCTCTCGCTTTCTCTCTCTTGCTCTCTCGCACTCTCTTGCTCTCAGAGGACACAGGTCTGGGATGCCACAGTATGATCTAGCGGGCTCTGCTGCTACTGCTGCTGTGTTCACCAGGCAGTAATATGGGAGCACTGAAGAAACTAGCTTCAGGTACTAGGAATGTAGCTCACAGTTGCTTTGCTAGCGTACCGTTAGGGATGTTTCGGTATGGGAAATGCAGGGCCATCAGCATAACAGACATATACACTTGCTTGCTTGTGTTTGAGTTACAGATGCTGTAAAATTCAAGATTTTAATCAAGTGCTGATTTTTTGGTACAGTAAACCGGAGTCACCTAAACGCTCTGCTCGTCTGGAGTACAGTAAATACATGGCCAGTGTTTCCCCACAGTATGTATGGCTGTGATGAACAGGGACCTCGGTTGGACCATCTGGGGAAGGAGTATTTTGAAGTTCCTCAGACTGGTGCACTTTGAGAGCACAGTTAAGATGAATTTAGTTATTTAATATTCAACACTTGGGTGAACTTCAGGGTCCATAGAGGCATTCATAAACTGAGGAGAGGTGGTACAGTGCAGGGAATGTCTCGTTCCATGTGTGGAAAATGGCTCCAGAGCAGATTGGATAAAGGAGTGACTGCATGTGGGCGTGGCCAAAGACCATAGTGTGAAGGAAGTAGCTGAATCTGCAGGTGTATGGAAGCGTACAGTCATACGGGTCTACCAGCAGTGGCTACAATCCCAGTCTACAGGGAATTCTCCTCGGAACTGTACCAGAGAAGGCTTCCACCAAATCTGGCCCAACTGCACAATTCTTTGATGTGAGAGTTGCTGATCATTGATGTGGCCTCCATCCAGAAACTTGTCTGGTCCATGCCAAATCCAGTCACAGCCGTTTTTGGTTCTCATGGTTTCGGTGCTTGTGGTTACTGTTTCAGAGACGGAGTTGAATGTGTGTTTGTTGGCACGGCTTTCACGGCAGCCAAAGCGTTTGAGAAAAGCTGCGACGGAGGAGTGGTGATGCTCTGTTACAACATTCCTAACTTCCAGTGTTTCTTGCATTAATTTTTTTTTTTTTAACACATCAGTAAGGGTAGCTTGTGTGTCCAACTTGCGTACCTTTACAACCTAACTTTGATTTTTCGATTATGGTTCAGCTGGGCCTGTATGGCCGGCCACTTGGTAACAGAATGACAGTTTGTAGTTGGACAGTGACTGAGTAGGCCAGTATTTCCTAAGATAATAAGATGGTATGAGATTAGATTTGCTCCTATAGTACAGATCAGTCTTATGTCGACCTGCCAGATCTTTTACCTGAGGACAAGAACATGAGCAACAATAAATTGGAAACACTGCATCAGATATCAAGTGTCCGTCTAATCTACTTGTCTGTCCAGTGCTGCATTTTTTCTGCTTCTGTTGATCTGGATATTAATCATATGCTCCCTGCTTTCTAGGAGTTTTACAGTTAACTTACTGGGTGGTGCGATGGGTAGCACTGTTGTCGCACAGGAAGAAGGGTCTTGGTCTTTTCCTGGTCGTTTCCATGCTCATCCCGGGTCTCTCCGGGGTTCCCCCTGGGTTCTCCAGTTTCCTCCCACAGTCCAAAGACATGCAGTTAGGTGAAGTGGAGATGCTAAGCTGCCCTCTTGGTGTGTCTGTGTGAATGTCTGCGTATGTCTCTGTATCTGCCCTGCGATGAACTGGCGGCCTGTCCAGGGTGTTTCCTGCAGACCCCCAGCCCCCTGTAACCCAGAAGGATAAAGCAGGTATTAGAAGATGAGGTTCCTGGCTTTTCAGGTTTCTCCAGCGTACTGGTTTAAGAGAGTAAGCTGCAGCCGGTGTTTTTGCCTGACTAGCCGGTACACTTATTGTACACGATGGGAACAAAATACAGTTATCGTGTCTGGCAAAGCATCCACACACACTCACTGATGTAATTGGGCGGCTCTCCGATTGACCAAAGAGCAGAGGGAGAGAAAATAGAGACTTTGTATTTCTGCAGTTTTCGATGCGCTCATCAGGCCTTAGATCAATAGCGGTGAGTTTCGTGAGGGGTTGGGGGGGATAGGTTTTGTCAGTCAGAGGTTTTGGTATGATTCAAGCTTGCCTGAGAGAAACCCAATTGATTCACCTGAAAAGCTGCACAGGGAATTTGAGTCAATAACACCTGCGTGTGTGTTTTCACCAACCAACATTAAATAATGCTGCTAAAAGGAAGAGGATTACGTCAATTATGCTACTTAGCCATTCAGAAATGATTATTACTGCAGGTGAATCAATCGCTTCTTAGGAAAAGGATTATTTCAAACGCTGCTACTCATCAGTTTCAATCTGCCTGAAGTGAGTGGATGTGTCTGGCTGTTAATAGCTAATACTTTGGCTGCTTGTTGTTCATCGTAGAGCCTCCTGGGTATCACGAGCACAGTTTGGACTAAATAATAATAATAACTGTTGGTAACTGACCATTGTTAAAATCACACATGGAAAAATCTTTTTTGGCACCGTGGTGGTTTTAACATCTGATAAATTTTCACGGGGATGAAATATGAGTGCTGTGACGTTATGCCTGAAATAGCACAATCACAAATGGTTTCTGCTAAATAAACCCTGCTGCTGTAGTTATAAGCAATATGTCATCTGGACCATTTTCCAGTTTTGCCAGTTTGACGTTTTTCAGTTGTGTTTCCAGATCACACTTCGTTTCCACTGACAGGTTCACCTAGAGAAGCAAAACAGAGCCAGACCATCCAATCCAAACCAGGCAGGTCAGGTTTTAAGACAGTTGGCATAGGGCAGAAAGCAAGATGGCATGAAGAGCCGTATCATAGGAGTGAGAAAGTGAGAAAATTTGAGTTTTCTGTTTTAAATCTGTTTATTTTACATTTTTATTCGAGTTTAATATAGTATGTAAATATTGCTGAAGTGAACACAGCCTAGTGAGTCTAAAAATGTCCCCACCAATAAACGCTGTGATCGGATTTGGCATGGACTGGACAACTTTCTGGATGTGGACCACATCAGTGTTCAGCCACTGTTACATCACAGTATTACGCTGGCCCAGTATTAAGCCTTCCCTGGCCCAAATCCGAAGAGAATTCCCTGTAGACTGGGATTTTATCCACTGCTGGTAGACCCGTATGGCCGTACGCTTCCATACACCTGCAGATTCAGCTACTTCCTTCACACTATGGTCTTTGGCCACGCCCACATACTGTCACTCCTTTTAGCCAATCATTAACATCTGCTCTGGAGCCATTTTCCACACATGGAACGAGACATTCACTGCACTGTAGCACCTCTTCTCAATCTATGGATCCCATCACTCACACCCCACAGGTATGTATAGCCCCATCATCCATGTGCAGCGCCATCTGCAGGAATCTGAAGTTACTACCACCTTAAACACACAAGATGTCTCATGAGGTTATGTGTAATACAAAGGTAGGTGCCATTAAGTTAGGCCAAGTATGTTTTATTTGTGACTTGCAGCATGAAAAATGTAATAGTGGTAATATCAGGGCTAATAGGTTAGCATTCGTACCGGTACTCTGTATCAGTCTATACTTAAGGATGTAGGTGGGTGGGTGGTGTGCATCTCTGCTTTTAGCCATCTTAATGAAACAGCAAATTACTGTCATTTATTTGTTTATAAACACTGAAACGGATTAATTTACCAGTGCAGCCGCGCACTAAGCCGTCTCCACACTTTTGACGGGCAGTGTGTATATGTGTGCGAGCGAGCGAGACTCAGAGTTTGTGTGTAAATGTAAAGAAGCAAACCCCAAAGCGTTGTTTCCTGTGTCTGAGTGACAGCTTTAGCACGAGGCAGGCTTCCACCATGTCTCTGTCCTTTTCTCAGCCTTGTTTCCCCCCAACCTAAACACATTCACAAGCTTCTCTCCGAATGTGGAGTGACAGCAGGTAGTTAGAGACACACACACACACACACACACACGTGTACACGCACACACAGACGCTCCTTGTGCTCCTCCAGCCTCTTGACTGTGCTACATCCATCCAGATGGCACATGAGAGGCAGATCCTGCAGGTTGGTGACAGAAACACACGGCCGCCGCTGTTCTCTCTCGGCTGCGCGCGCTCCACACACGCCCGAGCGGCGAGGCCCGTTTGATTCCAGCCCTGACGCGACACATGAAAGAAGGCGGCGGGACGTCCCGCAGAAGAGGCGGCGTGAGGAAGCGGCAGCGACAAGACGCTCTTGATGTGGAATCACACGCTCCGCACCTATCTGCCTTCAAAGCGGCCGGGTATGTAAAGTATTTGCCGCTGCCGCCGTCCTGAAGAGACGGAGACGAGGGCAGCTTGATGGAGAAAATGGAACAACTGATAGACTTACACACTCCACAGCGGAGGGCCTTTGGTGGCAAACTGACTTTTGGTCTGGCGGCGGTTCAATTTCTTTTCTGTTGTCTTTTTTGGGGGGGGTGTTGGAGGGGGTGTATAGTGCAACCTACAAAGGCCTAAATACGGTTCACTGAGGCGTGTGGTGCAGCAAGGCCTGCTTGTTTTATGGTGAGGGATATTTTCACTGAGATATATATATATAGGTCATGCCACATGCTGTTCACGGTTAGTATGCAACAGCCTGAACACTGCTAGTCAACTCACACTGTGTTAATTCCTTCCTAATTGAAACTAACTTGACGTGAACTCTGCAGGGAAGAATGGCGTCTTTTTAATGTACTATTTATGTCTTATTTGTTACATTTCTACACATTGCTGCAAAAATAGGCCAGATTTTATTGTTCACTCTGTTCCGATATAATAATAATAATAATAATAATAATAATAATGAATAAGCAGTAATTGTGTATTACAGTGTGCAGACGTGCGCCCCATGTAGAGGATTTGTTTACTTCCACCACACACATGATTTGACAAGGGTCATCTAAACTTGGAAAAAGTCTGATATTGTGTGGGAAGTGTGGGAGTGCGGTGCTGTTGGGACGGAAGATAAAGGTGACCAGGATCAATAACTGATGATAAATTTAGACTGATATGATCAATATTTATTGAGCTACACATACAGAAGTCTGTCTCTCAGTGTGGTGGAGTCGGGCCGCCATGTTTGCCAACCCAACATGCCAGACGTCTCGGTATGGAGCTGTAGAGGTTCCGAATGGAGTCCTGTGATAATCCATCCCATGCAACTTGAACATCCTCACACAGTTCCTGCAGATGGTGCGGTAGGGGTGGAGGTGGAGGGACACCAGGCCTACTGGACGTGTGACAACAAGCCGTTCATCTTGGTGCTGACCACGGTGCCTCCACACACGGATTCGTTGGCCGTCTCCACCAAGACTAAAGCGGGACTCGTCACTGAAGATGACCCGCTGCCATTCTGAGTCACTCCATGACAGTCTGGCACGACACCCTTGGAGTCTTGGGCAACATGGACATGGTGTTAAGGGCAGTCATCATAGCCTGCAGGCATGTAGTCCTGCATTGTGGAGCCGTCTGCAAATGGTGCTGGCAGGATGAGTCATGGAGGCATCACTGCTAGCTGAATGTCTGCAGTCGTGGCTGTTCGTGGTATAGCGATAGCGCCCATGCTTTCTTAGGGCACATGGGCAACATGTGCAAATGTGTCGTTAGCATGTCTCAGAAAGTCAAACCAACCCACCAAGTTTCATTCCTGTGGGTTGATTACTCCTGGGTTCAGGTATCTGTGCTGCTATTCTTTTGATGACTAGTGTATTTAGGTCACAGTATTAAAACACCGAACCCCAAACAAACTTAACCTGAAGATATGTTCTGTGTCAGCTGGAAGTTTTCCTGGTTTCCTTCTGATTCTTAAAAAGAAGGGGGGGGAAACCTTTATATAACAGATGACTCAGTTTATTTATTTATTTTGTTTTGCATCTTCTGATTTGACTCGACTGCAGCTAATCATCTCCGCATCCCTCCATACCTCCCAGCAAGGGAAGAAACGTTTTCCGTGCGATTTCTAGCCAAGGCTCAGCACTGTCAGTTTATTAATGACACATTAAGAGTGATGAAAGAGCCTTGGCATGGCCGAGAGCGCAGGCATGGCGGTGTGTGTGGCTGACAGTGAAGGCCTCCTGGGCATCTAGGTGGGGGATAATGTTTTTTCATCTCAAGTGTGGGTAGAGTGTGAGCTGCAAAGCTTCTAGCTTCAAGGCGCAGATTTCCCACAATGAGAGCGAGGTGAGGTCCTTTCGGAGTTCGACGACTTCACCCTTTCAGAGATTGTTGTGACTGAATAATAAGTCGCTAGGAGAGACGGATGTGTATGGCTCTGAGTGTAAGACTGTAATAAATATAACGGTGGTCTGGATTATAGATACAGCACACCTGGTTTTGGGGTGGGAATCAGTAAAGACCCTACAACGTGACGTTAGCTTTGGAGCTGAGCCACAAAGCCATCCTGTTATGATGAGTTTAAAGATTTATCAAATGGTACATTATATAATATACTGCAGTTAATACAATGCTTAGTTCTGACGGCTTGATCTGATTGGTTGTCTGTATTTGTGATAAATCATTCTCCCTCTCTTATACAGTGCCAGCTTCTTAACAGTGAGAACAGCTCAGCTCATCTTTCATCTAGAGATATTAACCATCAGATAAAGAGCCATTGGTTCTGGGCCACCGTCTATTAATACTATATTTATATAATACATGCTACGTAATATGTATGATACTATATACTACAAGACACTGCTGTATTACCTTTTTCAGTGTGGTGTATGCATGTACAGGATAGCTGTATAGACACCTGAACATGATCTCCTATGACCATTCACTCATTTGACCAAACTGATGATACACAATTCATTTTTATCTGTATCTTGGAATCCCGACCATACACCTGCACAGTATATGGATAGTGTACACTTAAAACAGATGGTCCCTCAAGTGTTCTTCAGCAAAGGGACTGTTCCTATATACAGAAGGAAGTGTCAGATGCATGTCTCTCAACATGTTTGCTAACCCAACATGCTAAACGTCCTGGCATGCAGTTGTAGCGGTTCCTAATGGAGTCCTGTGATAATCCATCCCATGTAGCTTGAACATCCTCACACAGTTCCTGCAGATGGTGCGATAGAGGTGGAGGTGGAGGGACACCAGGCCTTCTAGACGTGTGCCGCCTAACAACAAACCGTTCATCTTGGTGCTGACCACGGTGCCTCCACACACGTGTTCATTGGTCGTCTCCACCAAGACTAAAGCGGGACCCGTCACTGAAGATGACCGGCTGCCATTCTGAGTCACCGTGTAACAATCTGACACCATTGCAGCATTTGGCAACACTGACGTGGTGTTTAGGGGCGGTCATGGTAACATGTGTCTGCGTGCATGTAGTCTTGCATAGTCCACTAGTGTAATCGTGGAGCTGTCTGGGCAGAGTGGTGTTGGTCTTAAGTGCACAGTAACAGGCTTTGTAATACTCAGGAAAGGGGTCTACACTGTTGGTCATGTAATACTTACATAAGATGGGTTGTATCGTTTACTGTGTGAGGGGTCTGTCATTTTGCATATTGCTCCTTTAATTTCTGACAGACGTGTTTTCAGCCATGTTTTAACCAGGCTGTACTAGTACAGTGTACTCAAACAAAGGGTCTCGTGTCATAAGAGGACCTCTGGGTGTCTGGTGTCTATGTACTTCATTTCCAGACAGTGAAAAGTGATCGGTTTAGCAGCTACACCTGTTTTAATACTTCCTCATCATAATGACGTTTGAATATCAGACAATTGGAAGAGTTTTAGCAGTTACCTGCCAGCGTCCGGATTACTGTCCATCTCTTTCTAATCACATCGGATAAATTACTGTATCTGACGGCTGCCTCCTTCAAGTACATCATCTCTGTAATACGTGAGACTCAACCTGCGGTAAACATCTCCTTTGTAGGAGCAACTTGTCAAATGCTGTGAGTCAATCAGACAAAAAAGCAGGAACGTAAAAGGCTTCGCTAGAGAGCTGTTGTTGACAGGAGTGGTTTTGTAGCAGCAGTGATTTACCTGAGTAGCTATATCACTTTTATTCTCTCTCTCTCTCTCTCTCTCTTTCTCTCTTTCTCTCTCTGTCTCTTTCTCTCTCTGTCTCTTTCTCTCTCTCTCTTTCTCTCTCTGTCTCTCTCTCTCTCTCTCTCTCTCTCTCTCTCTCTCTCTCTCTCTCTCTCTCTCTCTCTCTCTCTCTCTCTCTCTCTCTCTCTGTGTCTCTTTGTCTCTCTCTCTCTCTCTTTCTCTCTCTCTCTCTCTCTCTCTCTCTCTCTCTCTCTGTGTCTCTCTCTCTCTCTTTCTCTCTCTCTCTCTCTCTCTCTCTTTCTCTCTCTCTCTCTCACTCTGTCTCTCTCTTTCTCTCTCTCTCTCTCTCTCTCTCTCTCTCTCTCTCTCTCTCTCTCTCTGTCACGCTCTGTCTCTCTGTCTGTCTGTCTGTCTCTCTCTCTCTCTCTCTCTCTCTCTCTACCCCTCCCCTGCTTTCTCTCACTTGCTCATATTTATGTATTGTTATGCCCTTGCCCTCACACTTGCGTGCACCACACCTCTCAAGTCCAAAACATCAATTCAAAGCAAATATGTGTCTTTGTGTGTGTACAGCTTGACATAATGAGCAAGGTGGAAGGGAGGGGGGAAAAAAAAGAGGGGGAGAGGAAAAAAAAAGAAACTGATGGCGCATTATACGGGGCCGTGCTTTGGCAGAAAAACGCTCTATGCCTTTAAGCAACTCATGAAAAATGAAAGAGATTTGTCTGTCATCAGCATGCACACGCTCTGACCTTGACTCCAGACAAGTCTAACGGGGGTTCTGAATTTTTTACAGGAGAAGGTAGAACTCCGTGAGGTATTAAAGGAAAACAATAGTCACGGCGGAGGACGGGCACCGAGGGAGAGGGAGAGCGGGAGAGACAGAAAGGAACGAGAGAAAGAGAAGCGTCGAGTCGCTGCTGTAATTAATTTGGTGTAACATGATTTTCTGTACGCTGCTTTACTCGCATTCTGAAAGGCATACAGACCGAATCTGTGTCTCTCTTTCTCTTTTTCTCTCTTTGCACCGCTTTCATCCTTTTCTTTTTTTCTTCTTCTTCTTTTTTTCGCTTTCTTTGTTGGTGTAGTGGAATTGCTAATGCTGGAAAACACAATGCCTGTGAGGGAGAAAGAGACAACAACAAGAAAAAGGCCTAAAACAGCGTCACTAGATCACAAACGCTCAAATTCTGACTATGGGGGACACTGGGGAGGCAAAAATCAGGTCAACAATCAGTCCTAATGGGGACAAGTCTTCTGCAGGGGGCTACGGTGGCTGCAGTGGGTCATTTTAGCCAGGGTGGGAATGTGTCTGCGTGTAGTAGGTACAGTACGGATGTGAGGTGAAAGTGGAGGAAAGCGGGTCGCTGCAGGACCCTTGGGGTGGGGGGTATTGTCGAGGAGTGTGGGGGGGGGGCAGTGGCCAGCCAGGGGCCCCCTTGTGCCTCTCTTTTTCTTTCTCTCTCTCTCTCTCTCTCTCTCTCTCTCTCTCTCTCTCTCTCTCTCTTTCCCTCTCTCTTTCCTTAACCCCTTCTCTGACGAGGTCACCCCGAGCGGAGTGGAGAGAGTAATTCAATCCCCAGGCTTATTCAGGGCAAGGCCAGCGCTCTTACTGACAACAGCCTCAAATTGGAGACAAACCAGCACACTGCAGCAGAGAGAGAGAGGGAGGGAGGGAGGGAGAGTTCCCAGGCTCTCCCTTACAAACCTCACACACCACAGTACTAATCATATGATGAATACCACTCAGTGACTTTTTGCACCACATGAATTTGAATCAGACTGCTGTAGTTAACGTCTTGACATAACAGAAACCATGATGGTGCTCCCTCCATCACAAATGAACCAGAAGATTGAAACTGTAGTCTACAATCACTGCCTTACTTTCTGCGATGTTCAGTTAGGGGTGGGCAGTATAGCGGTACCAATCAATATCACAATGACTTACTTCACGGTAGGCCACAGTCCAGGTCGGGCATCATTTAAGTGTTAGCGGTTGCAGCTCTGATTCCGATTCTGCTTATCTGTTCCAGTTTAGATAGTCTGACAGTAATAACAGTTTTTTTTTTTAAATTTAGAATACGGCTTCAGAGATAGAGTTGAGTGTGGTTGCTAGCACGGCTTGCTTAGTGGGCCAAAGCATTTAGGGAATGGAAACTGAAACTAATGAGTGACGATGCTCTGTTATGACGTGTATACACTGTATGTATATACGGTTTTTGTTTGTTTGTTTGTTTGTTTGTTTACGTTGACACTGCTGGTTCTATTCTATTCCAACTCGTCATACCCAGCAAAGCTAGGCCTAAATACTAGGGTTACGGGTTCACGGTCTTCATGGTTGAGTTGGTATCGTGGTCCAGCTTGGGGAAATGAATTCGCCAATGAAGTGTTGCAAACATCAGTAACCACACAAGCAGAGCAAAACATGAACAGAAACAGTAACTGTAAACGTCAGGAGGTCGAGCAAGTGTCCCAATCAGTGAGTATAAATAAAAATGTAAACAACAAGTGAAATAAATCAGTCGATCAGTCTGTTGTTGAAGTTTTTCCTCTTGTCTAAGTAGCTGCTGCCTCCGTGACAGGGCCTTACCCAGCTCTTCACACAGTTCTGCACTTGTTTCCTACATATACATTCTTCAGACTACATGTGAAGTTGGATGCGCTTGGAAATTCTTATCGGGACTCGAGCTCATTTAACAGCGCCTGGAATCCATCAGTCTCTGCAGTCTGAAATGGGTGCATGTCTGCCGTAATGAATCCACCGCTCTGCTCTTGTTTTTGCTTGAGCACTGTCAGAGGTGGGGGGGCGGTTTGGCCCAGAACAGTGCTGGAATCGTTGGCTGTTCCGTCAGTGTAGTATAGACCAAATGCTTTGGTGGAACATTAAACAGGGCACACTCTCTCATAGAGGGTAGGGAGAGGCGGGTGTGCGGGTGCATCTGTTTTCTGTAGCCTACGTCACGGGTGATTCCTGCTCTGGTACCTTCACTTCAGCACCTTCAGCAACAACTGGTAAGAAGAGCTTGTATGCGCTCAGGTGTATCGGGAACCGGGACACCCCATAATATCCCTCATCTGTTAATTCCTTTATCCTTCACAAAAATGTTCTTTCATCCGTTCATTCTTCACCCATACGGCAACATTGTTCCTTCATCCGTTCATACTTCATCAGTGAGCCAACACTGTTACTTCATCCGTTTCTTCTTCACCCATACGCCAACACTGTTCCTTCATCCGTTTATTCTTCACCCATACGCCAACGTTGTTCCTTCATCCGTTCATTCTTTACCCATACGCCAACGTTGTTCCTTTATACGTTCATACTTCATCAGTGAGCTAACGTTGTTCCTTCATCCATTCATTATTCACCCATACGCCAACACTGTTCCCTCATCTGTTCATTCTTCACCCATACGCCAACATTGTTCCTTCATCCGTTCATACTTCACTAGTGAGCCAACCCTGTTCCTTCACCCATTCATTCCTTTATCCATACACCAACATTGTTCCTTCATTCGTTCATTCTTCACCCATACGCCAACACTGTTCCTTCATTCGTTCATTCTTCACCCATATGCCAACACTGTTCCTTCATCCGTTCATTCTTCACCCATACGCCAACACTGTTCCTTCATCCGTTCCTTCTTTACCCATACGCCAACACTGTTCCTTCATCCGTTCATTCTTTACCCATACGCCAACACTGTTCCTTCATCCATTCATTCTTCACCCATACGCCAACATTGTTCCTTTATCCGTTCATACTTCATCAGTGAGCCAACCCTGTTCCTTCATCCGTTCATACTTCATCAGTGAGCCAACACTGTTCCTTCATCCGTTCCTTCTTCACCCATACGCCAACACTGTTCCTTCATCCGTTCATTCTTCACCCATACGCCAACACTGTTCCTTCATCCGTTCATTCTTCACCCATACGCCAACACTGTTCCTTCATCCGCTCATTCTTTACCCATATGCCAACACTGTTTCTTCATTCCTTCATTCCTTTATCCATACACTAACACTGTTCCTTCATCCCTTCATTCCTTTATCCATATGCTAACACTGTTCTTTCATCTATTCCTTCGTTCATGCATTGCTTTATTGAAGTATGGCCATGTTGAATTGTTGTCCAAATCTTCTTTTTATGGTCTGATGTTTTTTGTTTCCTTTTAGGTTACAATCTGCTAAACATCTTTACAGCGATATAAGATAAACTGACTGCACATGGGCACAACACGCTGGCGGTATGCTTCCTAACCTAACCCTATTTGAGCTACAAGTGGGAAATAATTCATTTAGAATTACCACATGCTTTTGTTATTGCTCGCAGTAATTGAGACTTCTATGGGTTAACATGGCTTAATGAAACTCTCGTTTCAGCGATCACCTATTTCAGTAATATTTTCACCATATATAAGAAATGTAGGACGGCAGTTGGCGTTTCCGCTCGCTATGCGTTAGCTGTAATGACACTTTTGTTGTCTCTTCACTCACTAACCCAATATCGTAGGACGAGCCTATAGAGAAAGCGCATGTACTTCCCTCCCTATTTACATCTTTAAAGCTTTATACAGCACTAATAATTCTACGGCAGACAGTTATAACGCGGCATAACTCTGCTTCTGTGAGCCTGCGTCCTCCCCCGGTGTTGTTTATGTGTTATCATTACAGGCTTGTTATTGAGTTACTCTTTTGCACGTGCGGGAAGCAAACCCCGACCTTTGAGAAGACAAATGTGACCCCATCTCTAACCAGCTGTCTGTGACCAGATGAGTTCATGGTGAGCGACGTAGTGCCGTGCTATCATTTTTAAATGCCCCACAGTAAATAATGCATGACATTAAAGGGGATGTCATCAGCAGATGATTAAGCTATTAGTGTGCTGAGTTTTTGCATTCTTAGCAATGCTATCGGCGTGCGTCTCCGCGATTCATTATGCGGACGGGAGCATGCGACGATACGTCGTACATCTTGCTCAAATTAATGCTATCATGTCTTGTAATCACCGAGTAGGAAATCATGTTAAATGAGGAGTAAAATTAAACATTATTAGATGAATTGTGGATCGAATTGACTATTCTTTTAGGCGTCACATCATATTATTTGTGATTATTTGGAAGTAATAATAATAATAATGGAGGGGAGAGGGGGAGGAGGAAAGGAGAAAGAGAACACGTCCACTTTATTTACATGTAAATTCTTCCAAGCAGCTTGCATAGCTGTTGGCTGTTGGGCGTTAAGAGGCTGGCTGGTGCTCATATTGATTATGCAGCTGTGCTCTATTCGCCATGCACTCCTATGTTATACACGATGAGCTTGGTTGACCGAGGAAAAGATGCCCCCCCCTCCCCACCCGTCCTCCTCCTCTTTCTACTTCCAGTTCACAGGCATTACCATCTTAATAAGGGGACTGATGTTGCCCCCAGGCTGTAGGGGGAGTGTGTGAGGCGGCTGCGGTGGTGGTGGTGGTGGGAGGTATTGGGGCAGGTGTGTGTGAGGGACAGGAAGCGAGAGTCACCCAGGGGTAGTTAGCAGAGATCAGTCATTCTAAGGGCAGGCTGGATTGAACCCAACCCATTAAAGAACATGCGTGCTCTAGAAAGGCTAAGGATGGGACCCACGTTATTACAGAACATGGAACGTGGGGTAAAGGTTAGAGTTACTGTTCTGTATTCAAATCGCCAGTGCTCGCTGCTACTTGCTGGGTTTTAAAGGGCCCGTCTCCTGGAAATAGCAAAATACCTTTGTATCTTTGTTGTGACGTCACAGATCCCATCCCTATCCACAGCGGGGAAGCTCCACCCATTCATTTTGAAGTTATAAGGATCGTTTTAGTCACAATTGGTTTTTGAATGAGGCACAAACAGGCACTGGGCAGCCAGTCAATACGGAGCTCGTTTGCATACATCAGTCTTGACACAGAATGGATGTAGACATTTAAAAAAAAAAAAAATAGAAAAGCTAAATATATATTTAAGGCTCTTTGATACATGAACTCATACACATGTTGTAGGATATAAGCCCTTAGATTTTGAGGACGTGTTAGTATTAGGCTTGGACTGATATCACTATAATGTGAAGTTTTGCTCGCTAGCTTGCTAGCTAACAGCTCAATTCTGTTGTCTTAACGTCTATATATTTATAGGGTCTGTTATCAGAAAATACCCACTTAATTCACCTCTGGTCAGGTTTTTTGTGAAGTGAGCTATCATATCGTTGTATACAGGGTACACTTTTATTAATTAGGATTGGAGATAAAACTAGATGCTTGGAAAAGTGGCATGGACAGGGATCATGACCCCAGCATAAGAATTTATTTATGCATGGTGATAACTGATAATGCCTTCTTGTGGCTGATACTTATAGCCATAGCCATTGTTTATTTGCTTGTGTGTTTGTTCATTTTACCCCAAGATGTGATTTTTGGTCCAGCCGTGTTTTATAGTTTTAACTGGAATGTTAAAGCCTGGAATGTTCTCTGTAATGGTAGACCCATTATTCAGACACAGCTACTCCTAGCAAGTTCTCTTAAGTTTCTTAAAGTTTTACTGTAGAATAAAAGTGAAGACATCAAACTATAAAATAGCACTCATGGAATTATACAGTCCACTTTAAACACCTCCAGAATGAACCTTTACAGGAGGATGAACCAGCTTTCTTAACCTGCAGTGGAGCTAATAGAATAAGATTGTCTTCTAACCAGCTTTGGAGCAATTCTATCGGTCGGGCCATCATGAATATTCACTAAGCTGAAAGGAGAAATTACTAAATTTTTTTTGAGCAACTAAATATATATGGACATATGGAGAAATATCATGCTGTGGTACATCAGGAGTATAGGTGGTGTATCAGGATATGGACTGGTTTAGACTCTCATCAGTTGGAGCTGTTCAGTGTAAGATTGTAGGGTCATTAAGTTCACCAACTCCATCCATTTAGTTGGATGTCTTTAAACTTTTGACTAGTACCGTATATTAGACACCCAAATGTTTGGGTGCACAAGTAGCTGCACCCATAAGGAATCAACTGCTGGGTAGGTTTGGCATTGTGAGAGCATTGAGAGCAGTGATGTCCTCCATGAGTCATCCTGTTAGCCAGATTGGCCAGCACCATTGGCAGACGGCACACAGGGGCAACATGCTTTGACGACTGACCCCTAACATACCGTCACCGTCGCCAAAGACTGCAATGGTGTCGAGCCCGACAGTCATATAGTAACTTAAATGGCAGCGGGTCATCTTCAGTGACGAGTCCCGCTTTAGTCTTGGTGGAGACGACCAACGAATCCGTGTGTGGAGGCACCGTGGTCAGCACCAAGATGAAAAGTTTGTCATCACACGTCCAGAAGGCCTGGTGTCCCTCCACCTCCACCCCTACTGCACCATCTGCAGGAACTGTGTGAGGATATTCAAGCTGCATGGGATGGATTATCACAGGACACCATTAGGAACATCTACAGCTCCATACCGAGACGTCTGGCATGTTGCACTAGCAAACATGGCGGGCCGACGCCATACTGAGAGACAGACTTCTGTATGTGTAGCTCAATAAATATTGATCATATCAGTCTAAATTTATCATCAGTTATTGATCCTGGTCACCTTTATCTTCTTTCCCAAAAGCGCTGCAGTCCCACACACCATTTAGTTGGATGTCTTTAAACTTTTGACTAGTACCGTATATTAGACACCCAAATGTTGCTCACCGTTACTTGATCTACTGTTTGAATAGTCAAAAGTCGTTGTTTCCTCCCTTATTATATAAAGTTCGTCTAATACTGTATTCGGTTCACATGTGCGGTTCAGAAACATTATGCAGAACTGTATGAGCTTCATCAACTCAACAGTTAATCAAAAAGGTTCGGCCCGCCAGTCTAATTTAAACTTCCTTTCAGCAGGACTTTCCAGATCCACTAATCTCAGTCAAACTTCTTCGCACCGTGGCGGCGGAAGCCCGGAGAGAGAGGATCCAGTCTCAGGTGAGCGAGAGAGAAAGAGAAAGAGAGAGAGAGCTAATTTCCCATCCTGAGCTCAGACCTGATCCAGGTCTGAACATAAAGCACTGTCATTACACTCTAAAGTGAATAATGGCCGTTCTCTCCTGGCGGCGTAAATTTGGGGAGTGATCTGCTAATCGCTCTGCTCTGCTGTTTGATGGCTGTGCTCCCTGCGCTGAGGGCTCGTCAATAGTGGCTCAGTAATTAACGGAGTGGCATGGAACTGGAGGGAGATCAGACAGCAGGATTAGTTCTGCCAGGTTCTCCTCACGAGTCGATATGGACGCAAGCTGGAGCTCCAGCGCCTCTGCACTCATTAACATACCTACACCAGATAGCGCTCGCACAAATTAGCCTGACTGGTGTGTGCTCTCTCTCTCTCTCTCTCTCTCTCTCTCTCTCTCTCTCTCTCTCTCTCTCTCTCTCTCTCTCTCTCTCTCTTTTTCTCTCTCTCTTCCTTTTTTCTCTCTCTCTCTCTCTCTCTCTCTCTCTCTCTCTCTCTCTCTCTCTCTCTCTCTCTCTGTGTCTCTCTCTCTGTCAGTGACTGTCTTGCTCCTTATTTCTTTCTCAAGTTGCATTTCTTTATCTATTTCTACCCTTCTTTCATCCTGATTGACTGGCTCTGCCAGAGAGCAGTGGTGTCCTCCATTGGCAGACGGCTGCACCACGCAGGACTACATGCCCGGAGGCCGCTATGACGACTGTCCTTAACACCACGTCGCCGTCACCAAAGACTGCAGTGGTGTCGAGCCCGACAGTCATGTAGTAACCCAGAATGGTAGCGGATCATCTTCAGTGATGAGTCCCGCTTTAGTCTTGTGGAAACGCCCAACGAATCCGTGTGGGGAGGCACCGTGGTCAGCACCAAGATGAACGGTTTGTTGTCACACGTCCAGAAGACCTGGTGTCCCTTCACCTCCACCCCTACCGCACCATCTGCAGGAACTGTGTGAGGATGTTCAAGCTGCATGGGATGGATTATCACAGGACACCATTAGGAACCTCTACAGCTCCATACCGAGACGTCTGGCGTGTTGGGTTAGCAAACATGGCGGCCCGACGCCACCATACTGAGAGACAGACTTCTGTATGTGTAGCTCAATAAATATTGATCGTATCAGTCTAAATTTATCATCAATTTTGATCCTGGTCACCTTTATCTTCCTTCCCAACACCACTGCACTCCCACACACAATGATGAATGCATTAACCTTTGTTTAATAAAAATAAATTAATAAATAAAACTCTGCCGGCATGGTCAGCATGCGTTGTGGGCTCCAGAATACCGGTGCACACGTACTTGTTGAGCGCTGCACTGGACCGTAACCGCACCCATCTGGTGTGCAGCTCAGTCTAGTGTGCTTCACCAGAGTCCACTTGATGTGAGTGGATATTGTTTCGTTATTATTCTCCTTTCATTAAGGCAGGTTTGAGCAACGAACCAAAGTGGCACAGCTCTGTTCTGCGAGAGTCAGGCCATTAAACTCCGAGCTTTGAGTATTCGAGCAGGTCGAGTGGTGCTTAACGCAGCCTGGGCTGTATTCGCCATTCAGCCGTCTTCCGTTTTATTGCAGCTTACAGCCGGCCCCAGCAGGGCACGCTACCTTTACAGCATTACGGTTATGAAGTGGAATAGGTCAACGTGCGGATGGGTGAAAAGGTGCTCCTGCCGGCTGCAGCGCATTACATGCTTAACCTATCATACACAATTACTGTTTGGAAGGCCTGCCTAACCTTTAACAAGAGCGGCTTAGCCTGCGCGTTTACACAGCTTTGTCCTGACAGTCTGAGCAGGCTACAGTGCGAACCACGGTATAAAAATCCATATGGCCCAATCTAGCAGGCCTGTGCTGAATGAAGCAGTGTGTTGCTGGTTTTAATAATGGGGCTTTCCTGTCTGCGATCGGTTTGGGGGTTTGCGGCGGGCGTAGTCGACGGCCCGGCGGAGGACCCGGAGCAGAAGGCGAATGTTAAAATGATATTAGTGGCAGGGACACAGTGTTTGAACAAGGGGGCTGTTAGATTTGTGGGGGACAATTTATGGTTTCGTGGAGCCACAAAAGTGTATTTTAAAGAGGTAAGAAATTATGTTCTGGTGGATGTAAAATGGGACCATTGAGAACGTCCACACGGGTGCCGTTAAGCCAATTCTGAAACGAGGAGAGAAAAAGAACGAGCAAGGGAAAGTGAAAGTTTGTTTTGTTTGTGAGGAAACGGCAGTACGTCTCGTTTTATATCAGGGCCGTACATCTTATGTCATTCAAACCCTATAAAGTTCTAACTCTTGGCCAGTCCCGTTCGTCTCCGAACCCTCCTTTCTCCGCTGACAGAAATATTCCCAACAAATCTACAGTAGTAACAGCGGTGGCAGTAAATTGGTCTGACTTAATAGGCTAAGAAATGGGGAAAGGTGTTGCATGATTCAGTCCCACCTGAGCTCATTGACTGGCTTACAGTGTGTACGTACAAAGGTGAACTGTAGGTGTGCTCATTCCAGACCTTCACCTGTTCCTGCACTCTACAATTGACCAGCTTGTGTAACGTAGTGGTGGCCCTCTTATCATTTGGCACCGGTGGCCGGTGACTGGCCCTACAGATGGTCCATGATGCCTAGCCTTCTCAAAGTTGCTGTCAAGCTTCTGAAAGTCCAAATCCAAAGCCCTGCACAAAATGTCTCCGTGTGGCACATTGTTTTTTTTTATTTTTTGAAGCTGTTTAAACCAAGCTATTTCGACTAATGTGGCCGCCCAGGTGCTGGACCAGTCTCTTGTCATTTACAGGCTTGGCTGCTAGAACTTGCTTGCATGAGGCCCTTGCAACTAATCCAGAACATAGAAGCACGGCTGGGCTTGAGTCTTCCCAAGTGAAGCCATGTCACCACACTACTGTACTCCCTTCACTGTCTTTCAGAAGCTGCCCGTGCCAGATTCAAAACTCTCACGCATGCGTACGAAGCCAAGAGTGGACCTGTTACACCATACCTTATGGCAAAAGTCGAAAGACGATCTGTGCCTCAAGCCTCAGGTTAAGCTCAACTTGATCCACCATCCTTCAAGACTCATGGAAGACGAGCGTCAATGCTCTACACTGTCCTGGCACCCACATCCACAGGCTGCAACAGCAGACCCTCTGACCGTTTCTTTGTGAAACACCTACATGAGCACTAACTAAGTATTGACTGAAATGCATTTTAGTGCACTGATGCAGCACTTAACTCGATCCTCTTTCTAGATACGAGCACTGGCTAGGTGTTGGTATGTGGTATGTATTGCACTTATGCTGTATTTGTGTTAAAATGATATTGGAGCAGCTCAATCGTTCCAACAGTCAGTCCTAGGAAGCTGGACACACGACATGGTGGAATTTTTCTTATGGCCTGTAACTTATTCAGACATTTTCAAACAAGTAAACTTCTATGTTTGAGTGCTGTGTGCATGAGAGAGGCCTTCTGCATGTGCTGGAGATGTCTTCCTCTTCCACGCATGAGCTAACTGTGCTTTATATGCGCAATATGAATAGTAAGGGGGAGGTATATTTCAGGCAGCAACTAGAATCAAATAAATCATACTTGGTTGCATAGCCATGACTGAGGCATAAACGCCCGGCCGTGCACCTCTGTGAGTCATTTTAGTCATGCTCCCCCGACGTAATAAGGGTCATGCTCTCTTTGGTTACGCAGTAAAATGTCCTGAGGGCAGTGCGGTTTCCACTGCAGTTAGAGACCCTCAGCAGGCAACAATAACGCACACAGCCATGTAAAACAAGCCGGGAAGCGATATCTCCGTGTTAAATTGCGGTGGACAGACGATGATTTACATAATACATTTTAAGGAACTGATGTGAGACGTAAACGATATAAAAGCATTCTTTTCTTTGCCTTCGCTGAAACACGATCATCCGGATAGTTCCTAAGCAAAACCTTGTTTTTTAAGCCATATGGAAGTGCCCAGCTGTCTTTTACATTTCCTGATAAATGGACCTCTAAAAAGGGCCTGAAATGATGATGACCTCATAGCAGGGCTCGTATCCTGATATTTTATTGTTAGTTAGTTTTGTCTGTTGAGGTTCCCGTCTAACAGTGACATGATTTCTGTACCCAAACTGGTCTAGGGTCCATTTTAGTGAGCCTTTTCATTTGGTGATGCTACTTGATTTCCTTTACTGATACAGATACGTGATGCTTAACCTCCTCAGACCCAGACATGCTTGGTGTGCAATTTTAATTTCTCCTAGTTATTGTTTTAATAGGACCTAACAAGTATAAAAACTAAATGTTGTGTTTGTACAGGAAGTTGTTTTTGCAAAAAACAATGTCCTCCTATGAGGCCAAAAGGGTCAGCGTTTTAAAAAGTATCATGATGCAGAGAAACAGAAATGTAATGTCCTCATGTGAGGATGCTGGGGTCTCAGGTTAAGTAGTGGTCTGGAGGATCTGTATGTATACTAAGTCTATTCAAACCTGTATATACAGATTTACAGAAAAAGAAAAAAAAACCCATATTTTTTTCGTTTTTTTTTTTTTTTTTTCAATGGAAGTTTTTGGAACTGATTACCCCCAGTAATTATTTTTCCGTTGCTCCATTCCTCATGCACATCTGACCGTTTGCAAAGTTGAAAATTGAGGGAAAATAATGGTAGAAAAGATTCAGACTTCTTTTAATCACTTCATTTGTGATGCTTAAGACATTGTGTTCGTCTGTTTGTGAGGTATAATATAATTCACTATTATTCAATTGATCATAAGAACCATATTTAACAACATAATTGAGCATACAGCTAAAGGCCGGCTCAGGGGCTGATAATAGCCTGTCTAGCAGGCTAATATGCTAAACGCTAAACTGAGACTAAAGGCCCCGAGAGACTGGTCGGTCCTCCTATATGCATCTCTAACTTAATAACAACCTGGTCCACCCTAAACTTCTACTCTAACTGACCAATAAGCAGGAGATGAGGGGTTACTGATGGACGCCTTGCTCAGCAGTTCACCTAAGGAGCTCTGTTTTTGTAGCTCCTGTGTGTCACTGGGTTTACTGGCTTGTTTGTGTAATACCAGAGAAATGAGTAGCTTTGGAGGAATTCCAACTGCTATCGCTTTCCCAGAGGATCCTGGCATTGCAGATCAATAACTTCCGACCAACAGTGTGTTAAGTTCTGTCTACTTACAGTCATGAGCACTCCTAACTGGCCGTAGTTATTGGTATACCCATCGTTTGGGTTTTCATTGACAGCATCTGGGCACATACCAATGCGGCGTTGGTGCAACCCGGCCCTACAGACTGATCTAACATGAGTGAGATTTTGTTGCCCTTCTGTTGTGCTTTATTCAAAAAGCACTCAGAGCTGAAAGTCCCATTACGGCTTTAAAATCGATGGGCGGAGCTACGATGAGTAGGCGGACCTTTATGTAAATAAGCACTTAAAGACGTCATAGCAGCAGTAAGTCCAAAAATATTTCTTCTGTAAATGCAGCAAAGGAAATTTCAAAGGAACAACACTTCCTGACTCCGCCTCAACTCTATAAACTACTTAACAAAATGTTTCCATCTTGGCCTGTAAGATTTAACCTAAAATCGACTAAAAGAAAACGGACCTTGTAGGTTGCAACTTCTTGACCGAGCATCGTCCAGGCCGTGTCATCAGTTTAATATCATTTATCAGGTTGTCCTGACAGAGCATTGCAGAAGGGGGCCTGTAGCCAGAGCACGGGGCTTCTAAACAGATTAGTGACCGGTCAGTGGGACAGGCTAATGGCTCTATTACGGAGGAGCGTAGCCCTCTTCTAAAGCTCTTTCCCAAACATACAATATTCAGGAATATTCCATATCAGGCCCCAGCTTGTAATAATAATATTATTATTGCTCTAAAAACATTAGTCCACAGTGAATTTAATACATTATTAGTTTGACTGAGCTGAAAATGACGATTTGGCTGCGTTTGCGAGAGTGGTCGGTTCCACTCCATCTGAATGAATAAATGATGGCTTCTTTGCTAATGGACATGCCTACTTAAACATGGCATCTATTATTAATCCTGCGCAATCTCTGACAGATGAGCCACAGTAACGTCCCCGTCGCTCCTCTTTGGACCCCTTTATTGACTACGCTGGGTACTCAGGCGTGGGCCTGTTTGAACTTAAACCTCTTTTTATTTGAGAGCATTGTTAAGCCCGACTTAATGGGTAGCTTTTTAAGCAGGGGGGAAAAAAAAGAATCTGCTGACCAGAAATGTTCAATATTCCAGCTGCTGCTGCTGCCGCCGCCGCCGCTTACCTTAGCCTTAGCCGAGCAGAAATGTGGCTTTAATTAGCGGGGAAGAAGTCCCATCAAAGCTGCTTTCCCATTAAATATTCAGCCTTCTTTTCCGCACAGATCAAGAGGGCTTAAACAGAAGCTATTCTTGACTTTAAACTCCCTTAAAAAAATAGTTGTGAGATTGGTAGGGGGGGATAAAACTGCACCTTGTTAGGTGATAACCTAACTCGCTATTTGCCGTAGCAAAGACTTCTAATGGGCCCCGTCCTCGCGGAAGGAGGTCTTCCGCTCGGAAAGACCACCGTTAGCCCTGTCGTTTTATTAATAATGACAGCACGAGAGCCGTTTCTAACAAGATACTTACTGTCCCCGTATATAAACACCCGCCCGCGCATACGCCGCCATCATTTACAGCGTGCTCCATCGCTCCTTGGGGTATTCCAGGCTTTGCCTCCATTTGGTTATATTCAAAACTGCCCCCCCCCCCTCTGGGGAGCGCATTAGATTTGACCTTTGACCCCTTCGGAGTACCCTGTGGCTCGCGTGCCCTAATAACGCGCGGCAAATATTTACCAGCATACTTTTTAATATAATAGAGCGCCGCTGCGAACATTAGCACACATTTTCTGCTCAATCAGGTTTTTCATGTCAAGCTAGGCGCGCACCCTGGAGGAAATACAGTCCCCCAGTACACCGTGGTCTCCTTCTGCTTCCCTCCCTCTCTCTCGCTCCCTCCCTCCCTCTCTCGCTCCCTCTCTCTCCCCTTGCCGCTGAACCCGGCCGGCTTGCATAATCAGAATGAATGGGGGGAGATTAGCGAGCAGGCATATACATTTGAAAAGTTGGCCGTCCCAGGCGCATACACACCGCACACGGCACTATGCCGGTGGCTGCTCACCAGAGGCTGCGGCTTTAAGAGGGGCGCCCGAGTGTCACCGAGCACTCAGGTGCAGATTTGGGGCTATAAATGGATTATATCTGGGATATTAAGCGCCCGGAACAGCCAGGTGGCTTCAGGAGACTCCCAGAGTCACACACAAAGACACACACACACACACATAGGCAGAACAACAGGCTTGCTTCCTGCTACCTGACTCCCATCTCCTGCAAACAACCCGTACATAGACGCTTCTCCGCCTAGACACAGGGTGCTTACGTTTAAAGGGGACAGTATTGAATAGTACTTGAATAGTAACTAGGGTTGCTATGCTCTACCAAAAACAGCACGTGTGTCATATTCAGTGGAATTCAGCCATAAAGGTGAAGAAAGCGATTTTCCAGATTTGCGAAGGAGGTGTATTTTCCCCACCTCCTCCCCTCTGTCTGTTTTGATCACTCCGACTGTGGCATTTCAATTTGTTTGGCAATAAACACTCCCGTGTTTCCTGTGTGGTAAATTACGCCGCTGTGAATTACGCCGCCATCACAACAAAGTCTGCTATAAGTGATATTTCGCATTTCATATGCAAGCGCGCAAAGCATTCAAATCACAGCCTCCTCGGCTGAAGATGAAGTGACATCGCCATACATTATAGCTGTTAATTATGCCAGCACTAAATTATGGATAGACGGCAGCATATGCCGTATGTAAGCGTTATCAAACTCGCCAAGCGTATTCCGACTTTCACACTTCTAATTGGCTGCTTCCTTGAAAGCTCCTCCGACATGTGCTGCTGCTTGGGCCTCTTTTTGAAATGATTAAAAGACTCCGTGCGTGTATTATACATGGGAACACATCGCCCCTCTTTTTTTGAAGCCGACTAATTGACCAGCGAGTGATGGAGGGCTAAAAATTCAGCCTCAGCTAGCGCTGGCACCGTCTCGTCAGAGCCAGCCGGGCTCTGTGCTGATGGCTCCTCTCTGTCAGAGCGGCGGCTGAGTTGAAACCGCGCTGCTCTTCTGCACATTAAGGAAAACTTTTATATTCAGTGGTTGTGATTAAACGGTTGACAGGTCTGCCATATGATGGATGACTCTGTAGCTGTTGCTGGTGTGTTGACGAGGCATGTGCATGAGTACTCGGTTACCCGTTCCAGGTGCCGCTATTCATAATATCGAAATCCATGTTATCCAGGAAACATGCACACTGATGATTAATACAAATACAGGGGTACGGTACATACAAATGCGTATTTGGAATACGTCTCTCCCTTTTCTCACTCTTGGTAACACTCTCGTCGTCATAAATTGTTGCACCTAGTAGGAAGTCAGTTGGATAGCAGTTCTATTAACCAGGTTCAAGTTCGAGATAACCAGGAACATGCAAGATGAATCGGCATGGAGGTGTACAGGGACCTTATGGTGTCCTAGGCTCATGTAGCTTGAATATCCTCACACAGTTCCTGCAGATTTTGTGGTTGACCTGTAAAACCTATAAAAATCGTGAAATCTGGAAAAACTATGAAAATTGTAAAATCCGGAAAAACAATAAAAAACGTACAATCCGGAAAACTTATAAAAATCGTGAAAAAAACTATGAAAATCGTAAAATCTGATAAATTTACAAAGAATCGTAAAATCGGGAAAACTTATAAAAATGTTAAAATCTGGAAAAACTCAAAATTGTAAAAACCTAGAAAAATCATAAAATCCATTTTAAAAAAACTATAAAAAATCCTAAAATCTGCAAAAATTGTAAAACCTGTAAAAAAATCGTAAAATCCGGAAAAATCATAAAATCAAAATTTGTAAACTCAGTGAGACCATAATAATCATAAAACCCAATTTTTTCAAAACTGTAAGTGCCATACGTCCTTTGACTAAAATGGACATACAGGGGTTGGACAATGAAACTGAAACACCTGGTTTTAGACCACAATCATTTATTAGTATGGTGTAGGGCCTCCTTTTGCGGCCAATACAGCGTCAGTTGGTCTTGGGAATGACATATACTGCGTCCTGCACAGTGGTCAGAGGGAGTTTAAGCCATTCCTCTTGCAGGATAGTGGCCAGGTCACTACGTGATGCTGGTGGAGGTTCGTCCTTCTTGGTGGTATGCTGACATTACCCTGGATACCGTGGCTCTTGATACATCACAAAGACTTGCTGTCTTGGTCACAGATGCGCCAGCAAGACGTGCACCAACAATCTGTCCTCTTTTGAACTCTGGTATGTCTCCCATAATGTTGTGTGCATTGCAGTATTTTGAGCAGAACTGAGCTCTTACCTGCTAACTGAACCTTCACACTCTGCTCTTACTGGTGCAATGTGCAATTAATGAAGATTGGCCACCAGGCTGGTCCAATTTAGCCATGAGACCTCCCACACTAAAATGACAGGTGTTTCAGTTTCATTGTCCAACCCCTGTAAGTTATAGACACATCTTGCTTATATAATTATGGGCTAGTTTTGGCTCAGTTAGAAATAATAATATCTAAGATGTTTAGTCTGTTTAATTATATTCGTGCTACTTCCTCTCAGATTTACAGTATACTTACATTGTTTACCAGCTTACAGTGACCTTGAATTTCCCCACACGCAAGAAAAAGGGTTGGACTGCACCAGAAGACTTCTATTAGCGGTGCTGATCCTTTACTGATTCTGGCTGGAGTTAACATTACCTTAGGCTTGAAGTGGCTTCACCCCTGTAATGCATGTCCATCAGTGTCATTAAATGAATAGCACTGTGCATCTCTTTTTAAAGTACAGAGATATGGAGGTAGGTGCAACACCTGCACCGTCCCAGTCTGCATACTGCTGCACACGTGTGGCAGAAAAGAAAAAAAACGAACGTTGATTTCTAAGGGTTAACTTCTGATGAATCTGCTGAACCGCTGGGTTTCTCGGCCGTTGCGTCAGCTACGCTACGTATTAACTTATGATCCAGTGTCTTCAGCCAGTTTATGCTGATGAGTTAAAACCCCGGCGTGCATGCCGAGTCAGTGTTGGTGTGGGACGCAGAGGCCTGTAGATGTCTGCATGTGCCCATTTGCATGTCTCGCCGGCTCCTCCAATGAGGAGGCCGTATAAGTCGGCCCGCTTCATGCGTTTGTCACATGATTAACCTACATGCAAAGCTGAACAATGGAATGATGTAGCTCTCACTTCATCAGCTGCTTTCCTCTATTCACTGCCTACTTAACTTGCAAATTCCCTTGATCTGTAACCCAGTGTCTTATGGCCGTTGATTCTACACGTCCCTGTAGATGCTCTGTCATCAGAGATGCGTGTGAGCGCGCCTGTGTGTGTGTGTATGGCAGCCTGACGGAGAGGCGCTCCGCACCTCGTAATTGTATGAGGAAGTGCGCAGGATCTTTGTAAGGTCTGCTTCCTCCGACTAGTGCTGCACTTTCCTTTTTCCTTTCACCGTTTGAAGATTCGCATAAGAGAGACATCAGCATATTACATAACGCCTGGCCCACGAGAGCGGTCCGAGTGCTTACACACCACACAGAGTCCAGACTTATGCTGGAAAAAAATAGCTGCTTGACACAGAATCATATTGAACGCGTGCCAGTTCACAACGTGTCTTCACCACTCTGCTTTTTTTCCCCTCCCTTCAACACTTTGACTTGTTTCAAGTAGTGGCAGTGTCGGGGAGGTTGAGCTGTTTTCAGTTCTAATTGCAATTAAGGGCCTGTTCACAGCCGAATCTGGCAGCGTTTAACCTCGGAGAGACTTCAGCACCAATAATCACCGTTTTAGGAGCTAATATCTCCGACGCAGGCTCACACACACACACTGCTGCTGAACTGCACTGCGAACACTTCACTTCATTAGTGCAGTTCAGCTCTCTGCTGCTCTCTTAATAAGGCCAGCACGTGGGTCGCAGGCCCATAGGTGACAGATTAAGAGTTGTTAGCACTTATCATGTTTGATCTACATGGTAAACCTGTCACAAGTAGTTATTAGCATGTCCGCGACCGTGTGGATCTCCTCGCAGGGAAGCCGGATGCTGTAACTGTCGAGTATAATTAAACAGGTGGCGTCATGTGGCGTTATGTGTGCTGGTCGTAAGGCGGCCAGTCTAAAGCGGGGACCTGTACACGGAAGACAAAGCGCAAAGTGAGAGCGCGTCTTTGACAGCGGTCTTCAGTATTCCAGAGATTTGAGTGCCTGTTGGAGGAATAATGTCCTGGCAAAAATCAGCTTTACACAATGTACTTCACATGACATGTAAGCAAACTAGACAAAAACATGAGTGACTGAATTGTCCTTCTTCAGTGGTCACAGGACGCTGCCCACAGGACACTGCCCACAGGACAATGTTGGCTGGATAGCTTTGATGGCTGGATAGGTTGATGGACGATTCTCAGTCCAGCAGCACTGCTGTGTGCTACGTCAAATCATAATTTTGTCAGTTTAGTCTATTGTGTGTTAATAACATCAACCTAGTAACAGCACTCAAGAACCAAACTTTGGCCACCAAACATATGTGGGCTGATAAAGTATATTTGGAGGAACAGGGCTCTAGAGTGCGACCAATTTGGTCGCACATGCGACCTAATTTCTCAATTGTGCGACCAAAAAAAATCTGAGGTCGCACCAGTGCGACCAGCCGTTCGATAGGGGAAAAAAGAAAAAGTCTTCGCGACTCTGAATATCTCCCTGTGGTTAAAAACAGACACACATTAGGCTCATTTCGTGGTCTAAACCAATCAAAGATAGCGAAGGGCGGGACCCCGGAGCGCCGTCAGCACTGAGTGATAGTACGTTCAGTGAACGAATCAGTGAGTGAACGGGAGCCCTCAGTTCACTGAACGAATCACTGAGCAAGCACAGTTCCCTCGGAATGAGAGTCTCCGCCTCCAGATTCGCGGGTGATTCAGTGATTCACAGACCACACAGCAGTTTCCCTGCCGGCCTGCACGGTCGCTGCTGAGTCGAATCAGCTGAGGAAGTGATTCGGTTCATTATGTTTACTCAAATGATTCTTTAATTCGAACAAATCGTTCGCGAACGACACAACACTAGCAGTCAAACAGAGCGGTGAGTAGCCTAGGCCCGTCAGATAAACAGAGCGGGTGTAGCTGCGGATGGCGAGAGACTACGAAAAGAATGATTTACAACATTTTGGTTAAGAATGTTCAGTTCAGGCCTGGTCCGTTCGGAAATTGTTAACCTGGGAGGCTGATGGCTCCGTGTCAGAGCGTTGGTTATGTCAAGCCCTGGTCCGGAGACGGCATCAGATAACTACCCACATACGATCGACTCCGAGTCACAGCCTGCACTGACTGTAAGGAGTGTGGGAAGACCATGGCCCGGCAGTAGTGCGTTTGTGACTGGTTCTAATACATTTAGAATTGAAGTGCTGAAAAAGCACAGTGCATCTATCAAACACATTACACGCCCGACAAATGCACTGCCCAAGTGTTACCTTTACTGTAGAATTGTGCTTCAAATAAAAAACTTTATGTTGACCACATTGTTAGTTAATCATTTACAAGTCAATATTGCCTATATGGACAGCGAATAAAAACTGTAAATGTAAAACTGCTGAATGTGATGCAGTTGAAAATTTGGGTGCACCTAACTTTGGTGCTGGTGCACCTAAGAAAAAACGTTAGGCGCACCAGTGCAACCAGTTCAAAAAGTTAGTCTAGAGCCCTGAGGAAGTAGAGAATTCCCAAAGTATTCGTTTAACCTAAAAAACAGTCGCTGATTCCTTGTGCTTTTCCGTTCATGCATAAACCCTTACATGTACGTATCATATCTACCATACCACATTTGTGTTGAGGGAAGCATTCGGTAAATACCTTCCTTCACAGTTTGATCACGTGTTCCAGTTAATATCTAATCGCCTGTCTTAATTGACTTTAAGGGACTGAGTGGAGTTCTGGAGAATGTTCCAGACTGAATGTTAAGACGGACCAGAAGTCTTCAGCCGGAGCAGGTTTGGTGGGTGTGTGCTCGTGCGCTGCTTGTTAATCTGACTCTGGCAGATGAGGGACTGGGTAATTGCTATATATTGCTCTTTGTTTCAAGGACCTTTGATGATCCCAGAGCCATGGCTTTATCAGAAGACAAAGTAATTAGAGGGGAAAATGAAGGGTGGAGAGGTGGGGATGGGGCTGGTGGGGGGTGGTGCTGGAGGTCTTGTCTACTGATTAGCAGACTTTAGTTCTCAACCTCGCACTGCACATTCACAAGCCGCTCGTTGGAGACAACTCGACGACAGACATGTGAATTAGCGCCAGCAGCCGGGTTCAATTCTTTATTGTTATTATCTGACTTCTAAGACTGTGTCGAGTGAGTGTGAGAATATTTGACACTGTTTTATTATGATTATGCTGTTTATTGGAAAGGAAAGCTAATCTTTCTCATTGCTGATATTTAATAATCGCACATTCATTTATATCCATGGCCGCTTAGCCTTCTTCGTTGGGCACTCGTTGGGCAGAATGAAGGAAGCACCCTGGACAGGCAGCCACACCCCACCATCACAGGGTATGAATTCATGACTTTGGACTGTGGGAGGAAACCGGAGCACCCGGATGAAATCCACACAGACACAAGGAGAACGTGGACACTCCCTAGAGAAAGGACCCTGGACACCCCAGTGGGGAAGCGCTACCCGCTGCACCACCGTGCCCAGCCTAGAAACATCACAGTGACTGTAACTAGAAATTAATCGCACCAGTTACAAGTTATGCTGCTTGTACTAGCATCCAAGCATCACAGTAAAGTAGGGAACAGTGAGGCCCCCAGTTTGGGGGGTCATTGTCAGAAACACAGCACTAGAATAACAGTGGTCTCTGCTAGCCCCCCTGAGGGAGTGGTGGAGTGTTAGTGCTAAAATAGGCCTACCTGGCAATTCAGGTAAAAGATTTTTGGCCGTTCTAGACTGAACACAAACGTTTGGGGCTTGTGGTAGTCATGTTATGTGTTACTTGAAGCTTGTACCACAAATATGAACACGTTCTATTCAGTAGAACACGTTCTTTCCTGTAACTCCTTTAGTAAAGACCTCTCGGTTTCCATCTCTAACTACTGATCGAAATCCAATTAGACTGCATCTTGTATTCATGGCCTGTGACTCATCGGACTATTATTTCACAATTATATTTTCATTAACTTCATCGTCACCACTATGACTAGATCAGCATAATTAGATACTCAATTGATGCTACTTTGAAAAATTTCGAAATGTAGTTTGGACCAGAGGAGGATGGGTCCCCCTGTGTGAGTCTGGTTCCTCCCAAGGTTTCTTCCTTCCTTCCTTCTTGCCACCGTCGCCTTCAGCTTGCTCACCGGTGCTTCTTTCATTTCTCTCCTTAATGAATTATTATTACTGAATTTGACTGATGAAGGACCCTGACCCTGAGTTTGCGGTGATGTTGGTCGATTGTAGGGTTGAGGAAATATCAAATTTTATTGTTCTTGTAATAAATTACCTTGCATATTATCTTCTGAACATCTCGGTTATCATCACTACTTAAACAGACTGACCAACTAACTAATGGTTGATTACATAACTAAGCATGACATGGAATTAAAACTTCATACGTCCAAAATGGTAACTTAATAGGAGAAGAGGTGAAAAGCCTACTCTCAGTTCTATGTGAGTCAGTGGAACCATCGGTTAATCATCTTAGTCCAGTCCAACTCCTAAAGTCCTAACCAGAAAACTGGCTGTATGTACATGGATGCCAGAGGTAAACAAAAAAAGCATGAATGGATAATTTTCCAACGCTCATACATGTGCATTCTTACTGCACAGAAATCATAAGCCTTTTTCTGATGTCCCAGATGGACCTTAGGGAAGACATGATGTAAATTGAGTAAGAGGCAAAAACAATAACTCGGTACGTCATGGTCTCGGGTCCAAGTCCCCAGTGATAGTGGCAAGGATAAACTCCCGCAGAGCAAGAGGAAGAGGCCTCGAGAGGAACCAAGACTCTAAAGGGGATCCCATCCTCCTCTGCTTCACACTGGATCGCACGGCGGGCACAAAAGCAGTAGGGAAAAAAGCATAAGACTTTACAGTCATATGCAATAACTGATAACTGTTAGAGTCACATGAGCTCAGCTGCAGATGATTTGTCTTAAAAACGTTCTGAGAATGTTCAGTGCAATGTTTCATTAATGTTCTCAGCAGGACGTTTTCTTTTTGTTCCCGGAATGTTCTTTCTAAAGGTAGGAGTTCTGTAAAAACATTCCGTCTTCCTGTCTGAGGTCTCAGTCACATCCATAAAACCTTTTCCAAAAGTTGCACTGGGGATGTTCTTCGATTGTTATCATGTAACAGAATCTATGGCACTGAGAACATCCTTAGAACATCCTTAGAACATCTTTTTGGGCAGTCGTGGGCTGAAGGTTAGGGAACCAGCCTTGTGACCGGAGGGTCGCCGGTTCGATTCCCTGAACTGACAGTAAGGCACATAAAGCCTGACTGCCCTTGAGCAAGTCACCTAACCCCCAACTGCTCCCCGGGCGCCGTGGATAGGGCTGCCCACCGCTCCGGGTAAGTGTGCTCACTGCCCCCTAGTGTGTGTGTTCACTAGTGAGTGTGTATGTGGGTGTTTCACTTCACGGATGGGTTAAATGCGGAGACTAAATTTCCCCACTGTGGGATCAACAAGGGATTTAAATCTTAAAATCTTAACCTCCTTAGAACCTCCTTAGAACCTCCTTCTGAATGCTGCAGTGAAACCATTCTGCCTTAGTGAACATTTAACCTTATAGGACCATTATCTGACATTATAAACCTCTTTAAATCGCTCTTTGAACATTAGATTGTAGATAACAATGGCCAAAGCCTTGGGAACAGCTAGCTGGGAGAGCGATGAAGCACAGACCTGTAACTCTGAATGAAACTCATTCGGTGTTAGCAGTGATAACCAGGGACTGCTTTTAGAGGCTTAGCACAATGAGAAGTCCCGAACACCAATAACTGCTCCTAGAAGTCTACGATCTATTAGGTAGAGCAAGAGTTCAGTGTTCTGTGAGGCCGAGGAAGAAACGTCTGATCAGTTTGTGAAGCAGGATCTTCAGGAAGGCCAGCGCACCCTGGAAAAGCTGTCCTCACAGCGCTGGCCAGCAGGAATCATCGTTGTGGGTAAACTGGTCCAGGGGCGCCTGTTAAGCAGTCAGGAGTCTTGAGCAGTGAGGATGGTATGCTGCAACCCAAGGAAAAAAGAGAAGCAGGAGGAGAACACGGAGAAGGAGCAGCTTTTATCATTTTAATGGATTTTCAAACTGTGTAGAAGTTCTTGCTCAGGCTGCCCAGTGGGAGAGTTTGGCTGTGTGGAGGATTGAGAGTAGACGAGGCTGAACTGACCCCGGGTATCCCGGCCCAGAGGATGCGTCTCGTTTTCCCGGGGATTCCCAGACAGAGGTGGAGAGCGAGGATGGCAGGAAGGAGAGGGCAGATCTACTGGAGCTGAGTCTGAGCGTGTATGTTATAGCTTGTTTACTGTCGAACCAAACTGTAGCTGCCGTTTATATATTTCAGCATGTTGATAAATGTATCGGATCCTAGTGGCTAGTTATTAAGTATAAGTATTAAATTGAATACTGAATACAGTGTTGGAGTTAAGACCACTAGAGGTGAGTCGCAGTCAAGAAGAGATCATAGCTGAGACCCTGGGTATATATTAAAACATTTAAAAATAAATGTATGAGTGCCTTATATAGCTCTTCGTTATACATAGCCTAATAGTGGCACCTCAGTGTAAATGATGGAGAGGTTGTTCTCCATCCCTAGTTTCCTGCTACCTAAGGTCAACAGGATTTATAACCTCACTGGACAATGTAAGGCCGTAGTGACCTCATGTTCCTGCACGAGGATGATGGATGTATAAATACCTGTGGGGTGTGGGTGATGGGATTCATAGATTGAGACGAGGTGGCACAGTGCAGTTCACAGTGACTGTCTCGTTGAATGTGTGGTGAATAGGTCCAAAGCAGATGTTAGGAGTGATTGTATTTGTGCGGATTGCATTTTGTAAAGGAAGTAGCTGTATGTGCGGGTGTATGGAAGCGTACGGTCTACCAGCAGGAGCTAAAATCCCAGTCTACAGGAAACTCTCCTCAGATGCACTTTGATGCATCTTGATGTGGCCTATATCCAGAAATTTGTCCAGTCCACACCAAATACAGTCATATCAGTTATTGATGCTGGTGGATGCATTACATGGTATTGGGTTTGCACCCTGCAGTCACAGGTGACTCACCTGTGTGGTGAGCTTAGCGAACAACATACATCCATTTTTGTTACCAGATAAAAACATAGGCTAGCAGTAATAACATCCACAACCTGTGCTCAGGAGATGTTTGAATGGTGGAACCGATGAACAACAACAACTAATAATACCCAGGTATGCCACCATGGGAGGGATCAGCTAGCCAATCTTACGTGGAGCCGTGAAATTAGCGTTATTGGTATTCAGTGAATAATAAATAACCTCTGTCTCCAGTTACTGCAGGCGGAGACCGCCTCTTTAGAGTCTAGCTCTCTTTTAGCTGAGACTAAATCGAGACCAAGACTGTTAAGTCACTTTTAATTTAGTCTTTAATGTTAAACTGGATTTGAAAATGAGAAGAATAGAGTCTAACAAACTTCACTTCCCTTGCTGATGCATGCCTGATGTCCCATTTAACACAATACATGCACTTGAACGTTTAGTAGCCTCCAATGAAAGCGAGTTACTATTACAGATGGGCAGTATTGCAGTATTCATCGTTGTGGTGATACATGACATCACATTACATCACAAACGGCTTTTCTGAGAAGTAGTGGATATCCTTAGTACTGAAAGAAATCTGGCCAAATGCATTTTATAACAAAGAGAGCATAATTGCTCCCAATTAACAGGATTTAGATCAGCCCGGTGTGTAGAACTTCAGTTATTTGGCTGTATTATTTGGTATTTCATCTAATTAAACCGCACCAAAACCGATTATTATGATCATCACATGATGGAAATTGAAGAATCGTTCTTGCCATTATCTCCCACTCTCAGCTACTAAGTGTCTCCGGCTGTTTTTCGTCCCACATTTTCTCATGGAATTAAATACTAGTGCCTGTTTATACGGCTGTATATGAGGAAGGGCTTTTGTTTGAATGATGTCATGCTGACCTGCTGACCTCCCATGTCCCCCGGCACTGCTAATGTCCTCTGGGGGGACCCAGAAGTGGAGAGTGACCTAACCATTAACAACCGTAACTGTTGTACAAGTTCAGATTGTTCTGTGCTCAATGACAAATTTGTTTATGGATCCGGATGCTAAATCCTATTTGTGAGTAAGTGTGTAATATCCACAGAGAGGAGCGTTGACCTTTTTCCAGCACGAATAATGAATAGAAGTATTGAGTTTATGGCTTTAGTAATTAATTCCTTAAAAAAAAAAAAATCACGGGCGAAATGTTATATCAGCCGAAATGTGGAAGTTGGGGGGAATTTGATAGATGAAGTGCCCTGATAATGCTCGGCCCCCTGCGGTGTGCGCGTGTGTGTGTGCTGCCGTATCTGAAAATGGCTCCAGATTAGAACCATTTCAAGGTAGATTGTGAACAATTATGAGAGCCGTGCTGTTGGGACTTGCTGCTGCTCTCGTGGGAGCGCAGAGCCCGTGGGAGTGTGTGTGTGTGTGTGTGTGTGTGTGTGTGTGTGTGTGTGTTAACTTCCAGACTACACATACACACACGTACGCTTGAGCTGGACAGATCCAGGTGTTAAACCGTGACTTTGTATAGATTTTAAACCACATGTGCAGCAGCTAGAAATGTTATTAATGTTAGAAAGACGTTCTCTCATCGTCAAAAGAATAGTTACAAATAGTAACCACCCAGAAGGAACCAACCAACCGGCTGGTTTGATATCGCAAGACATGCGAATGGTTCATGTTTCACGCCCGGCCGCTCATGTGGCGTAGATAAGGCCACCTCTAATCACTGTTCCTGACTGACCCAACAGCTATGGTTGCAGACATGCAGCGAGCAGTGAGTCAGCCTGTTAGTGCAGCACCATTGGCAGACGACTGCACCACGCAGGACTACATGCACACAGACCGTTACCATGACTGTCCTTAACACCACGTCACCGTCACCAAAGACTGCAGTGGTGTCGTACCAGACTGTCATGGAGTGACTCTGAATGGCAGCGGGTCATCTTCAGTGACGAGTCCCGCTTTAGTCTTGGTGGAGACGCCCAACGAACCCGTGTGTGGAGGCACCGTGGTCAGCACCAAGATGAATGGTTTGAACTCTGAACTCTGTTAACACCATATAGTGTGTTCAGGTCTTCTGTCAGAGCTAAAGATCTGTATGTTCTCTCTGTCTGAGCTGAACTGCTGCCTATTCAAAATTCTAAATAACGTGATAAATTGCTAAATTTCCTTCAGGATCAATAAAGTATCCATCCATCCATCCATCCATCCATCCATCCATCCATCCATCCATCCATCCATCCATCCATCCATCCATCCATTCTGTGCCCATACTATGTGTGCTCTGACTGGGAGCCACTGCTTGTCTTTAACCACCGGGGAGCTCCTGGCTGTCCTGCACTGTGGATGCTTGGCCTGTGTCTTGCTGACCCATCCGACGACCCAACTATTTAACTACAGACCAATCAGACATCTCTTACTCCACCTTACAAACACTGTACACTCCTTTCCTGTGCTCGTCTCGTTATCTGGTGTTGACCCGAGGAGGACGGGTTCTCCTTTTGAGTCGGTTCCTCTCGAGGTTTCTTCCTTTTTTAACTAAGGAAGTTTTTCCTTGCCTCTGTCGCCCTTGGCTTGCTCACTGGGGGCTCAGACACCAGATTCTTTGGTTCTTGTGTTACAAGACGCATGTCTTGGAAGATGGTATTTTCTTTCAGGAAGTTTTTGAGGTTGCATGTAGATCCAGTTGAAGTTCTGAAGCTTTCACATGCTATTCGGACCAGCCCTTGTAGCAAGATGGAGCATATGGGTCCTATAAATAACGTGGTAGTTCTTATACGGAGGTGATTTTTATTTAATATTGTCATTTTTTCAGTAATATGTAATAAACCTTTAACTAAAGCGCTGCGGGTTGCGGTCAGGCGAAAGGCTAAACGAAGCTGGTGGTTTTAATTGAGTTATTTATATATATATATATATATTTATTTATTTATTTTCCCAACAATAGCCGAGCATTAGCATTTGTAAACATGCCCGATCGACTGCTGACTGCTGTATTTGTTAAATTGATGGCTGGTTTGATTAGCTTTAAGTAAGTCTCTGCAGATCTATACTCGGGCTCTCTGGATTTGATTGACGGCTGTGTCCTTGCATAAGCCCCGCTGATGAGATTTCCAGAAGTTTCTCCTGGCTCGTGCTGATTTCACGGAGGTATGTGATTTGCTAAAGCTCTCTCGGGACCAATTTGAGCGCAGAGCGATTGGGGAGAAGGGTTGGAGAGGGGGAAGGGGGGGGGTGGCGTGTTGGTGCAGGGAAGTTTGGAGAAGTTTTGTTTTGTTCCGGTCCACTTGCTCAACATACTGTTGTACTTGAGGGAGAGGGGTAAGAAAGGCCACTGCTGCTTTCTGAAGGGTGATCAGCAGCGAGGCCGCGGATAAATGTGAGAAACTTGACAGCTTGTGATGAATGCAGGGCGATTGTTCATTTCTAATGGAGCAGAAACGGTGTGATGTGGTAAAAAACTCAACGCTCGGACAATTACGCAGGGCCTGGTCACAGTCAACTTCAATTTACACTGAAATATGTCGACTATTTAAAATCAGCATTCCACCCGGGTGAGGTACTAGCTGATGAGGTGCTTTTTTTTTTTTTTTTCTCCCCACCTCCCTTCTCCCCCCCTGCTCTCTTTCTCTCTCTCTTTAATAGTCTTATTCATTACACACAGATGGTTTCAATCTATTGACATAAGGAGGAAATAAAAAGGGGCTAAAAGACCCATAGTTTCACTTGTATAAACTCGTTGCATTAGTGCACTGACCACCTGCATATCCCCCACCCCCCTCCAGCCTCATTAGCCTGATACTTTTAGTCCCTCACTCCATCAATGCCACACTGTGTACCGTGTAATTTGAGCGAACGCAGGATAATAAAATTATATGAAATGAAATTACATACATAAGGAGGGGAAAGAAACATGCGATGAACTTTCTGTGACCGTTACCTTTTCCTGACTGTGGATTTACGAGTCTGTGCTGAGCAGGGGACGGAGAGAAAGAGAGAGAGAGACTCCAGCTTGACTGAAAAGGGGAGAGGTTAGCAGGCGGCTCCTGTCGAGACTTTTTCTGCTTTACTGTCTTCAAAGCTCTGCGAATTTGGACTTTCATAATTAGCCGACACATCTTCCAGCTCGTCAGCTGCGGCGGCTCCCACGGGATCTCTCGTCTACCGCGGGCCGGCTCCCTCCATCTGACGCGCTTTCGCTTCGGGTGCCATGCCACTCCCCCATGCAGCGGCCGCGCCTGTCGCATGCCATCACGCTTTGGCACACACGTTTTATTTATTTATTTATTTTACTCCCAAACCTTTAAATCCGCTCAGGAACGCTGGCACACACAACCTGTATTGGGCCCTTTAGGTATGCTGACTCTGGGCAGCTCTGGAATAGCACATGCTGGTCCCTAAACACGGATCCTCTGATTGAAATGATCGCTGGTACATTTAGCATTTACATTTTAGGCATTTAGCTGACACTCTTATCCTGAGCGACCTACGAGGTCAGTGCAGTGTTAGGAGTCTTGTCCAGGGACTCTTATTAATGTAGCTCAGCATTTGCTACCTAGACTCCCACAGGGGGTGGTGGCTGTCTGGTGGGCAGTGGTGTTAGCCACTGAGCCACACCAACAGCACTCATTCAGTAGGCTCTAAGTTTGCTTAACCTACAACTACAGTGGTAATATCCAGTGGTTTACAGACTGCGATGCACCAAACAGGTCAAATTGTGCTCCCTTTATAATGAGATATGTAGTTAGCCAGTTCTTTTAGCGCTGACGATGTCTAGAAAAGCAAATTATGGCATAATGTTTCACGATAACACTGAAATCTCATCATATCGCTCTCCCAGTGTTGTCACATTAATTTGAAAATAGGAGAAAACAGTCTAACACAGTAAAAAGTGGCTGATTTTTATGATTTATTATATATTTAGCTTGTTGGGATCCAAAGACACATGTATATAGGAAACTGTTTTGCACCAAAGTGGCCTTTTATTGTTTTTCCGGTTCAACTAATCAATGATATGCCATCTGAATTCCTCTCAGAATATGCAATAACCCAAACTCGGAGAACAGAATGCTCCAGTTCCACATGCTGACACCTTTTACTATGGCCAAGATGGACATGCATGTGCTGAAACTACTGTGGGTCAGACTGTAGAGAGTTAAAGAAGATTGGTGTATCGTGTTGGGTACATGTCCAACATTACCAGCACTGGGTCTACACTGTATGGAGGAAATCCCAGTGTTCAGTGTTTATAGATTTATGTTTAGTATATTTTTATTCACTGTCTGTCTAAAATGGTCTGTTAGAGCTCCTGTGTCTATAAGCCCCGCCTCCCAATGAGCCTACCGTGCTCGGATTGGTCAGCTCACTCTCCTTGCTCGGATCGTCCCAACCACCAGAGCAGCATCCTGCTACAAGTTCCCAGACCACTGTCACTTTGTGGCTGTTCCTACAATGGCTGTACAACCATAGCTCATGCTGAAAGCATGGTAGAGCAAGCTGGTACATCCACCTTCACACACTAGACTGGGGCAGGACGTTCCAGAGTGGTCGGTTTTACTGTTATCGCTCTCTGTGAGGGCATGCCACGGATCGTGTTACGAGGTGACGTCACTTAGGTCCCCTTTAACTGCATGCTCATGGTTGTTTTCACTACCTACGTGGTCGGCCTACAGAACACAGCACTCACGGTGCGACGTAGACCGAACTGTTCACCACGTCACATTTTATCAGACAGAAACTGGAGTGTTAAAAGTGATCAGCGCACAGGCTAACAAACCCTTACTCAGCCATCAATAACAGCAGCACCTCTTAGGGAAGAATCCCTGGCTGCATTGTAAACAACAGGCTTGTTAGAGACAAATTAGAAGGGCTTGTTTACTCGCGCTCTTCCAGATAAGCAATCTTAATGAACATTTTATTGAGTTTGAAATAACGTAACCACGGCATTCATAATTTAACGATGATGGCTTCAGTGCTCGGGATTATTTATTACCTATTTGAATGGGCAGTGTTGTGGTTATAGCCTACACGGCTGGATTATGATGTCATGGTGTCAGTATTGGTATATACTAATGATGTGTTAACAGTATCTGACCCAAACCGCCAAATCGGACCTCCCTAGTCCAGTCATATCCTTATGCATCGCCTCAACATCGCATACCAGCACAGCTGCCCCTTGTACAGTGTCCACTTAGCAGTGTGGAACAGCATGCACAGCACCAACGGTGGTTTTGTATTCACATGCTGTTCCACACCGCAAGGTAACTTTATGCTACTCTGAGCCACACTAGCTCTAAAAAGGCCCTTAAGCTGTGGTGGGCCTGCACTGGGCTGGCTGAGTGTGGCATAACAGTGGAGATCAATACCGCGCTAGGATGATGGACAATGATTTGTGTTTAAATCCGTTGTGATGGGTTTGTTTAATTCCGCAGCCGAGGAATGAGAACAGGATATATATGAGCTGGGAAGCTATCTAGACGTTTTTTATGGCTTCCACTATCACAGTGACAAAAAGGCATACTTCATACCTCACCATACAGTTGATGTGTATGACATCTGGTTTTCACTGAAGCCGCCCGGAAAAATACCTTGGGAAATATGATGTCCAATATGGGGACTGGAGCTAATCTAAGCCACCGGTACACAAATCATCTCTCTCTCTCTCTCACTCTCTCTCTGTGTGTCTCTGCAGCGAAGAAGAGCAGCCCCACTCAGACCTCCAGACCTGCGGTACAATTGTAAACAAATCATGGTATTAATGGGGATCGAAATGAGCCATCCATCTGAGGCGGTCTGTCGGCCCGCTCCTGACAGCAGCCTGATATTCCTGCACGGCCCCTTAAAGAGCCATCCAGAAAGCCCGGGCAAATGGTGCCACTGCTCACGTCTACACACCATTAAATACATGCACGTAGCCGTGGCAGACAGCCTGGCGCTCCAGGTGTGCTCTACGCCGTAGTTCCTGACAGGTGAGTGAGGGACTCCTATTATTACTGTGTTGTTTGATAGAAGAAAACAAATAGCATAGGGACAAACACAGCGGCAAACACATTATTAAATGCCAGTGCTGTGCATGTTGGTGGGTTTGGTGGGCTGTGTTGGTGGGGGACTATGTTTGTCACTTTAAATTGGGGAACCAATCGCACAGATTTCTGGAACGATTACTTTTAAATCACATTAACAATCACAGTTAATAGCGCTTCCCGCTCCGAGCTTTCGCTCAGTGACTGCGGTGCGGCAAAGAGCGCATGCAGCAGAGCTTTGCTCATACGTCGAGCGGAGCTAGGAACCGTAAAGTTAATGGTCTCCCTCACTCCACCCATTTCGGTGGTCCGAGTGGCGAGATTAGGTGGAAGGTGTAATTCAATTAAGATATAACGGCAGCTCATGTGCCCGATAAGCAGAGCTTTGTTGATTAGCGCGCTCTGAACTTTGGCCATATTCTCTCCATCATTAAGAAATGATTGACATAATGAATAGGAGGCTACACATTCCCTAATTTCCTTGATATTTAATGATGCATCTCTTGTATGTCGTTCCAGTACCCACCCCCGCGCTCCTCTACCCTCCCTCTTTCTTCTTTACTCTATACCAAACTGGCAGTCTTGCAATAAGAGGAAGGATTTCCACAACAGATTGCTCAGAGCTTTGCACTGATTTGTTTATCTTGGCAAAGAAAGTTTTTTTTTTTTTCTTCTTCTTCTTTCAACCCCCCCCCTTCCCTTTTTTGGGAGGGAGGCTTCTTTCCTCCACTGTGCCAGGGAATCCCAGGAGCCTCCCGCCGCTCTCAGCTTATTGGGTATTCAAATTACAGTCTGATGCACACAATAGCACATCATTATATGATTGACGCATTTGGGAAGCCTTTGTTTTCATACAAACAAATAAACATACACTCGCGCGCAAAGTACAAATGAGCGCGTCAGGAAAGGGATGACAGGGAAGCGTGTCGCCCGGAGTGGAAGTAGGCCAGTTAAACTGTGGCGTACCCCCGCCATGTTACAGATGGCGACTGGTTCGGATTCGCGGGAAAGTTGAAAGGTTCCGCGACCCCGTCGTTAAGACCCCCCCCCCGAAGTGCGCACGCACACGATTGGTGGGAAAGGAAAGGAGTGCCCCGGAAAGCATGGCATAACACATCTGTGCGGCTGTAATGAAACGGCGGAGGTTTGTCATTAAAATTCTTATCAGATGCCTCAACATATTTAGGTAGGCCAAGGAGGAGGCTGTCCGTGGCTGTTCCATTGATTGGTTGCAGGGGAGATTGCTCAATTTTCATACCTTGAGTTATTCCGCGTTAGCGTCCAGATGGTATTTATCAGGCTATGTAAATGAACAGACTCGGGCTGATTACATGTCAAAAATAAGTAGTTAAACCTTGAAGGCATTTATTTTGTATGTACGTTAATGGCTGCCTCTTCTTTTTCCTGCAGGCGAGGTTCCTTGTTGAAATTCATGTTTGATAAATTCCCTGGCTTTCGGGGTAATTTAGCCATCGCGAGTGCTGTTGATTCACCCCCGCCCCCCCCTCCAACCACCCCTCCCCCCCCCACACACTTTTTTTTTTTTTTAAGGAACCTTGGGGAGTTCAGCGTCACATTTGCATACCCAAGTTCAAATATATACTCAGGGTGATTGGCTTAAACATTAAGTTGTTGATCTTGCCACGGACAGATTTGTCAGGATGTCCTCCTCCATTTCTTCCCTAAACTGTGCGGTTAATCCTTAAACACCCGGCCTCAAACACATCTCCACTACATTCATTGATTGAGTTAGTCAAACTTACATTCCGCCCTTATTTGGCAGTCAGGGCATGGAATAAATATTCATCGATCCATTTATTTTCCATAAGGGAGGATAACACCCAGGGAGACTTGTTACATATCAATTGGAATAGGAGAGTGCGGGTGAACGCCGGTCACCGAGCGAGCTGTCAGGATAATAAGGCCAGACAGAGCGCTATTGGCTCTTAATCCAGCCGGATAACGGCGCGGCCCCGAATCCAAACCCGGGGCCCGGAGAAATTGGGCCAGACAAATACAAGTGTCATGCTAAACCAAACACACTTAGTGTGGGGATCTCGCCATTACTGGCAGATTGAAGCGATAACCTAGCTGCCCCGCCAAGCACTATTTATTTGTTAGATAAGATTGACACGTGGGGTTGACCTCAACGCAAGCGGCGGGCGGGCTACTTAACGGCGGATAATTGCGCGCAGGGCCGCAGACGCGTTTCGGACGCTTGAAGGAAGTGGCGTGTTCTCTCTGTGCCGTTATGTCTGTGAGCGCAATGACAATTATCCTCCGCTAAGTAGCGAGGACAGATTCCTCGAGCGCGCCATATGCAGACAATGATGTTAACAAGTTAATATGGCAAGCATAATATGCGTGCTTGGTATTATTATGAGCGCTTAGCAACATGCTCAATAGCCTAAAAATTAATTGCTAGAGTAAGCAGAGACAGCACAAATGATTTATAATGTGGTTGAATTGCTGGTAGTTATTTATTTTTGCATGGCATTACACTAACCGCAATGTTTTGCTGAAATTGTTAGTCAGCACCAATGAATGCAATCAGAGTTTAATGGCCTTTAAAGAGAGCATGGTGGGAGGGGGCGGGTGGGTCCATGCAATAGAGAGGGAAAGAGATGAAGGGAGAAGTTGGCTTGTCTGATTGAGGACAGTCATACATTTGACCCATCGAGTTCATCTGTAAGGTTTAATAATTCAGCGGAATATTTGAATGCTGTGCATTTACCGACGTCACGTCCGAATAAAGCGCGGCATCAGGATTTCCGGTATACAGCCACACGATGGGAACCGAAGAGGAGTTACCGGTTGGGTTTGACCTTGTCCAGGTCTCCAGGCCGAAACTCCGTCAAAAGGTGAAGCCAGACGCTGCCCGTACCCGCCGTATATAAATAATCGGGCCTTGTGTAAATACATCTATTTCTCTTAGCACAGCAGCAGGCTCGAAAAAGCCATTTGTGGGAGCCACATCAAGGTCATGCGGAGCCGAGCTGCATGAGCCCGAGCTGTGGCTCACTCGGAGCAGCCGGCCAAGCCGCCGCTGAGCCGGACTGCCTCAGGGCACGAACAAGCCACTGCGCCGTCATTAAGGCCAGCACATAGCCGCTATTAATGTACTGCACTGCATCATGGCCACTCAGAGTACAGTACATATGTGCAGACCCCCACCAACCCCTCCACACTTCTCCACACACACACACATACACTGATGTATGAGCATGTCCCATCTGGATCAGCACTGAACAGTTCAGCTTCTATATTAAATGTTTGATTGATATGAACATGTATATTGAATGAGTAGTATATTGTAGAGTCAAGACTTGATGGAGCCGGTTGCTCTGGTGTCTCTTTCACATTTACGCTGAAGTGGAAGTGTTCAGGTGAGGATAGGAGGTCCCCGTACAGGGAGGTATCTTAATTATGGCTCGGTTTATTTTTATTTATTTTTATTTTTTATTTTCTCCTAGTATGTTACATCAAGGTCTATATAGGAAAGTTTGTTTACTCGGCGGCCATCTTTGCAATAAGGCCAAGTATTTATTACAACCATACACAGTCCTATTTTTTTTATGTGGAAAAGCCAAAATATTCAAAGCTTATGGTTAAATTTCCATTTTAGATATATATTGATTTAATAAAAGCTGACAAAAACTAATAAATAGCCGAGTTTGACTCAAAAACATGTTCTGGCTAGAACTCCAATGATAAATCTGGTAATCGCTTAGTTGTCGACTTTTCTAATTAACTGGCAGTTGTTTTGATAATCAATTAATCAATCTAAATAATTTTTTGGTTCTAGATTTTTATATCACCTGTGTATTTTCTAGTTACTTCACTCCTCTATGACTGTAGACTGGATTGTCTTTGTGTGGACATACCAGGACACCATCTTGGGAAACACTGATTGACATTTTCACAGTTTCTCATGTTTTTATAGACCAAATAACTAATCAATTAGTCAATCAATTAACTAATCAATTAATCAATTAGTCCAGGAAATGGCCAGCAGGTTAAATGACAGTGAAAGTATTTGTTAGTTCTGGCCACTGCAGTCGTGCAGACCTCCGTAATAACGAGACGGGGATGGGCTTCCCCTACTTTACTCACGTCACCAAGTTATGGACCCTTTCTTGCTTGTTGCTTTTTTTGAAGACTGAATATGTTGACGTTCAGGCTACATAGATAGTTCAGTCTTTCATATGAATGGTTGTTCATTCATGTTCAAGAAGAGTTCCACAAACTGTTTCGAGTTTCCGAATTATTTAATGTAAACAAATCCATTTACAGCGGTTCCTTTACTGTGGTGCTGGTGATGGTAACCAGGGATCACCATCTCTACAGCACAAGTACAGTATATAGCTGTTGTATATATTATACAAAAGCACCAGTGGGCCTGCACACGCCGTCTGAGTATTCATAGGTAACGTTTATGATGGGAAAATAGTCTGGAGGAAAAATTAAAGAACTTCTTTAGGGTCTGTTTATACTGTACAATCATTTCATCTTTGTGAGGAGTGTGAGCTTGTAGAGGTGGATGTCTGGTTCCACTGTAAACGACTCTTATTCACAACTCATTATCTTAATTATTTAATTAGTGAAGTTAAACAATATATATGTTAGCTGGGTATTGGTGATAGCAATGAATGTGCCATTAACCTGTTTGTTATGACTGCCCTCAAACGCCCCTGCTCTGTGTAGAAATGGCCACTCCTGTGTGTAAGGATGCCATTACTGATCATGTCTGTAATGAAAATCACCAGACTCGATAAAGACTTATTTGCAGCAGTCAGTCAAAATACTGTTACAACATAAAACATCAGCTTTCATCAACTTTCAAAAAAGCTACTATGATTTGGGAATGATATTATTTTCATCATCATACTAATCATTCTACCCAGAAGGAGGTGTGGGAGTGCGGTGCTGTTGGGAAGGAAGATAAAGGTGACCAGGATCAATAACTGATGATAAATTTATTCTGATATGATCAATATTTATTGAGCTACACATACAGAAGTCTGTCTCTCAGTATGGCGTCGGGCCGCCGTGTTTGCTAACCCAACACGCCAGACGTCTCGGTATGGAGCTGTAGAGGTTCCTAATGGTGTCCTGTGATAACCCATCCCATGTAGCTTGAACATCCTCACACAGTTCCTGCAGATGGTGCGGTAGGGGTGAATGGGTGGGGTGACACCAGGCCTTCTGGAGGTGTGACAACAAACTGTTCATCTCGGTGCTGACCACGGTGCCTCCACACACGGATTCGTTGGGCGTCTCCACCAAGACTAAAGCGGGACTCGTCACTGAAGATGACCCGCTGCCATTCTGAGTCACTCCATGACAGTCTGGTACGACACCACTGCAGTCTTTGGTGACGGTGACGTGGTGTTAAGGACAGTCGTGGTAACGGTCTGTGTGCATGTAGTTCTGCGTGGTGCAGCCATGGTGCTGGCACTAAAAGGATGACTCATGGAGGCATCACTGCTCGCTGATTGTCCACAATCGTGGCTGTGGGGTCAGTCAGGTACAGCGATAAGGCCCATCCTTGCTTACATCACATGAAACTTCGAATCACTCGTATGTCTCATGATGTCAAAGCAACCCTCGAGTCTCAGTCCTGTTGGTTGATTCTTGCTGTGTGCAGCTTCTTGTGTCACTGTTCTTTTGACGATGACTGTGTATCCTTCTGCTAGTTAATTTATTTGTTTATTGATTGTGAAAACATCTATGATCTTTATACTTTCCATGATTTGGTTATTTCAGGATGTGCTTTAGCCTTGAAAACCTTTCCAGCCGACTGAAAGCTGACTCTGCTGTATCTACTCCGTCTAATCTTCTTTCGGACTATTAGGACTGGTTAAAGCCCTGATCAGGATCATTTCAGTATTGATTCCATTCTGGGCCTTTGAAGCCGCCATGGGCGCAAAGTTTTTCGTTTACATGAATTATGAATCATTCTGCACCAAGGTGCTCTTTTTCTTAATCCGGGAGTGGATTTTGATCTAAGACCGTCCCTTTTTTAGACCTACCTCATTGACTGGCAAAAACTGAGTTGGGAAAAGTTGGGATCACTTTTTACAGTCAGTGAAGTCCAACAAAACATCCATACCGGGTCGTCGATCGGATCCCTCAGTCGGTGCCACCTCTGTTATTAGAAATGATAGAAGATCGTAAAAAGACTGTGGTGGTAAATAAACAGAGTTACCCTCATCAGTGGAATAGATTCCGCAGCGGCGGGAGAGGAAAGGGAAAGAACCCGGGAAGGAAAACGTCTGCAGAGTAAATGGAGCGAGCTTTTGGCAGGAGACTCCTTGAACATGCTAGAATTTATAGAGTGGTGGAGTTGAGTGGAATATAATTAAGTACGCCCACCACGAAGGAGAAAAAAAGAAAGAAGAGAGCTTATTGGCTTTGTAACGGAATGTTGGTGGGAATGACTCGAGGACAGAAAAGTTGAAAGTGTCAATTATAGTCTAACTGGCTTTGAAGCCCCTGTGTTGCACTCTAGGTATTAAGATGCATAATATAATAAATTCTTTTTGTATTTCATCAAGAATCTCTTTTTCTCAACCCACGAGAGAAGCCCTCGGGTATTTTCGTCCTATGTGTTTCTTTGTGAAAATCTTTGCAGGGCGGTCGCAGGCCAAGCAACGTCGCACGTTCATGGAGAGCAGTTGGAATCGCATGGGCGCTCCGGGTCTGGGTGTTCTGGCGTTTCGAGTACAGGTGAACGTGGCGGGGAGGGGGGCGGACTGTGCACACAGTGGTTTAGTGATGTACTCTGAGTTATGTCGCTCTGGACCAGATCAAGGTCAAGCATTCATAAGCTCGTAAATGTAAAACACGCGGACGGCCGTGTAGCCTATTACTCATACGGCGTTAGCGCTCATCGGAAAGTCCTCCAGCGCAGCACGCCACGCTGAATAAGTTGTTAATAGGGGAGTTTATTTTCTCTGACAGAGAGGAAATGGCTTCCTGGTGCAGGATGGATGAACCCCTGCAAGCTGTGCAGACACCACCCCGACAATGGCGCATAATTAGGAATAAATAAATATTAACACATCCGCTTATATAACTATCTGACGCTAACGTGCTAAATTGAATTAGCTTTCTGACAAGCTAATTGCGCTCGTGCAAAGAGAAGGGCGAGAAAAAAAAAAAAGAAACAACACTTCCTCAGAAAGGTACCATCAGATTAATCTAGGAATCAGTAATTGAGACAAACGACGTGGCACGGCAGGCTGTCCCCTCGAAAATCCGGATGAGCAATGGAACGCGTTGTCGGGTTAAGAGGCGGTGTGAAAGAGCGGGCGACTTAATCTGAAGACTATTAGCTTTAGTTAACCGTGTACCTTTCAATTAGAGCCATCATTTTACATTTCCGGGGTATTGATAAATGTCTTTTGTCAAGCGTACGGAGGAGGAGGGCGCCACGCCGGGCTGCCACGCGGCGTCCCACTTAAAATTACAAACCTCTTTCTTTCTAATAGAGCGCCAGGGCAAGTGGGCAGCTTGTCACAGTAAGATAGTGTGTGTGGCATTTCACAAGGGGAGGGGAGTCGGGGCGAGGGGGGGGGGGCATGCATATTAGAAAAAGATAATAAAACTACAAATCAAAAGGTGCTTTGTATTAAATTACAGGGAGAGCTTTGCAGGAATGAGACGAGAGCACACAGAGCCTGTGCGAATCTAATAATGAACTTGCATCCGACCTTAATTAAACAGTCTACATCCCCTCGCATAGCCATATAATGATGTCAAGCCGAGAAGCAATTAGCCGCCCCTTCTCTGAAAGCAAACAGTGTTTGTACGGCGCATAAAGTACGGCGGCAGACATGCTTATTGAAACCCTCCTGAAAAATAAAATTAATTAGTATGTTATGTTATGTTTTTTTTTTTTTTTGATGCCTTAACATTGGACCCAGAGGACGGGGCGCCTTAGATTAAAGATGAACCTTCCTTTCTGCCAGAACTCGGTAATGAAAGCGGCAGGACTACCTCACACTGGCTCATTAGCAGCAGGCCGGGGGAAGACTGCGCGCTTTGCCCCCCGACATCATAGCATCCATTAAAATAAGCTGTCATGGAGTTGCGAGAATAACAATCCACAGTAGACCGAGCCATCTGAAAGCAGAGGAGGCGGGAGGAGGGAGGAAGGGAGGCGGGGGAGAAAGGGAAAGTTTAGAACAAAAGGCCCTCTCAAATTGTTCTTAGGTGTACAGCATTTATTTGTGTTTAGAGATCAAGCCTTTGTCTGCCCGAGCTAATTAAAGTGATCGCGCGTCGCCGGTGCCGGCCCCTGCAGCCGAGGGAGGCCCAGGCCAACCGAGACGCACCATTACGCAATTAAGGCCTCTATGACGTTCCTGAAAAAAGGAAAAGGAAAGTAAAGGAACGCTTCTCTCACATCCTCCCGTATTCTCCTCGCCTTCTCTCCACTTGCGGTGTTATGAAACAAACCAAGGCGATGGAAGAAGGAGAAGGCGGCGGCGCGGACCCGGCGCGATCCAAACCCCACTCTCGTGCACTCCTATGATGTAAGGTGTAATTTTGCCCAGTGGGGCCTCGCCGGCGGGCCCCTCTTTGTTCTCACTGGAGCGAGGCTGTTTATTCATGTCTGTTTACTCGTGTCAAGTTTCTTCTGTGGCTGGCTGGTAGTTGCGCGGGCGGTCATTAGCCGAGCACTTCTAACTCGGTTACGAGAGAGGCATTCGGAGAGACGGGACTCTAATTGGAGGCATTTTACAAGGGGAGCGCTTATCGCTTTGCTTATTAAAAATGCTTATTGGAAACAATAAAGCACACATTATGGTGGGGAAATTAATATAGTGCATTGCCCAGAACATAATGCCATTATAATGTGCGCCGTGTTCGTCCTAATGAGTGCTCTGCAGTTTATTAGCTCTGATGACGGAGGGGCCGGGCCGGGGCCGTTATCGTTTGGTACAGGTTGATGGATTTCGGGATGCAGCCACGTCGGCGTGCGCGCACCCACCCACCCAACCAGCCAGCCACCCACACGCACTCTCTCTCGTTCTCTCACTGTCTCTCTCTCTCTCTTTATTACCGAGCGAAGCAGCCGTTGAGCCCGGCGGGTTAGCTTTAACGCGGGATAAACATATAAATCTGCTGTTCCTCTCCGTTAGCCCGGAGTGAAGAGCCGGCAGGCTGAGAGAAAGAGAGAGAGAGAGAGAGAGAGAGAGAGAGAGAGCCAGGCCTGACTCCATACATTCCAGCCCTACTTATTTCCACCAGTGGAGAGAGGAGGCCATAGATAACTCGGTGACAGGGGCGGTCTCCGGGGAGCCGGGCCTGGGAGAGCGGGTTAGTAGGTCATTACAGCTTCTGCACAAACCCTTTAATTGACTACAGAGCCAAGCTGGATCTGTGTCAGGTGAGCAGCTTTCGCCAGAAGAGAAAAGTGCAACCTAATAGTTTAGGGGGGCTGTTTGCATACGCCAGACCCTTCTGTTTGCGGAGCGGCGGCTTTGTTTTTCAGTCCTCACCGTTTTTTTATTTATTTAATTCTTTATTTTATTTATTTTTTTTTATCCCCCCACAAGTTTGAGGCAATTTATTTGCGATCCAATTTCACAGAGTCTCGCAATCAGGCAATGCAATCCAATTATCTCTTTGATTGGGCGAACTGATTAAAATGTGTAGCCAAACGTGATTATCTCTCTCTCTCTCTCTCTCTCTCTCCCCCTCTCACTCTCTCTCTGTCGTAGCACTTCACCATTTGAGGGAGAGGTAAGTGTTCTTGAATATAAATAAATGTGCTGTGCTTTAAAATGGCGTGTAGTGCTGATGCTCTGTCACGTACTGTAGACGGTGGAACCTTTAAATCCAGGAACGATCTGCTCCCCTGAATAGTCCTCTGGATTTGCACCTTGAAGACTTACCTGTTGTCAGTGGTGTTTGTATTTCAGGGTGTCGGATAAACAGCACCTGGCTTCTTACCCAGTTCGACAGCCTTCCTGACAGCAGGCTCTGGATGTGACATTTCATCATCTGTTTCCTTCTCTGCCCTAATCAGGAGCAGTTGTGCTCAGGCGGCTTTGAACCGAGCAGACGTGGGTCTGAGTCTAGCCGGTCTCTGTCCGTGCTGGATACGGCCTGGGCTCGCTGGAGTTGAAGGTCCTTCCAGTGTTTTGAAATATAACGACCCGCTTGTTTGATTGCTAAAGCGATAACCATGAGAGCGCAGCTAGCCCATTTATCAAATTACCAACTTAGTGAAGGTTTGCAGAGACACGCCAGTAATGAATGACAGGAGAGAGAGAGGGAAAGAGAGGGGAGGTCAGACCAGGGAGAAAGACTCATATGTTATCTTTCTCCTTCCTCCTTTTTTTTTTTTTCCTCCACCCCCCCTCACTCCTTTCTCCGAGCCGCATGTCTGGAGCTTATGAAATTTAAAGTGGTGTCTGGTTTTTGCCTCCATCAGAATGGCCTTGACTCGGCTGAGTGGCTGTGAGGGGGGGAATCTGTGATAAGGCCCGGCCAGACCCCCTGCCTGAGACGTCACCGCTGACCCGGGCAGAGGTCAGGAGTCAACCGACAAATATATCTCCGGCGCTCGCCATCACTTACTCTAAAATTGATAAAGATGGAGGGGAAAGTGGAGGGAGAGAAAGGAGAGAGAGGTGTCAAAGTCCTCTGTAACCAGCACTTTGTGACGCATGGCTTGGGATGCCCTCCCATCATGCAGCGCGGCGTGACCTCACACTTTGCACGCTAGGTGAGAGGGCTGCAGTCATGCTGGCTATGTCTGGTCTGGTCAGTGCAAGGTCCACCATATAGCACCCCTATAGCACCCCTATTATTTATTCATCCTCTCCGGTGTTGCATCACTGTGGCACGCAATGCAGCAGCCGGGTACCACAAACATTTGAATGGCTGATTTGACCTTATAGAGCGAGATGGTTATTAGATGGATGCGGAATATGGAGACTCAGGACTCTGTGTAATCTTTATTATGGATGGTAATGTTTTGTTCCCATGAAGTGCAGCCAATCAGAAGGCTAGATGAAAATCCACTTTGTAATCATCTGTTACCGTAGCGTGTTCATATAATCATATAATAAATATGTATATATATTATATAATAATAGATAATAGCTATCTAATATAGAACCAGATCATTTGACTCCATGCTGTTGCTGGTTCTCTGCTGTTTCTTTCAGTCAGTCAGTCATTCATCATCTAAGCCGCTTCTCCTTCTGCCTCGCAGGCTGTTGTAAGCTTACTGGTTTCAAGAAATTACAGAGCGCCCATAAGCTCTCAGTGACTGTGCTGCTCTCTTTCCCTCAGTGACTGTGCTGCTCTCTCTCTCTCTCTCTCCCTCAGTGACTGTGCTGCTCTCTCTCCCTCAGTGACTGTGCTGCTCTCTCTCTCTCTCCCTCAGTGACTGTGCTGCTCTCTCTCTCTCTCTCTTTCTCAGTGACTGTGCTGCTCTCTCCCCCTCAGTGACTGTGCTGCTCTCTCTCTCTCTCTCTTTCTCAGTGACTGTGCTCCTCTCTCCCTCAGTGACTGTGCTGCTCTCTCTCCTTCAGTGACTGTGCTTCTCTCTCTCCCTCAGTGACTGTGCTGCTGTCTCTCTCTCTCTCTTTCTCAGTGACTGTGCTCCTCTCTCCCTCAGTGACTGTGCTGCTCTCTCTCCTTCAGTGACTGTGCTTCTCTCTCTCCCTCAGTGACTGTGCTGCTCTCTCTTCCTCAGTGACTGTGCTGCTGTCTCTCTCTCATTGACTGTGCTGCTCTCTCTCCCTCAGTGACTGTGCTGCTCTCTCTTCCTCAGTGACTGTGCAGCTCTCTCTCCCTCAGTGACTGTGCTGCTCTCTCTTCCTCAGTGACTGTGCAGCTCTCTCTCCCTCAATGACTGTGCTGCTCTCCCTCTCTCTCTCTCCCTCAGTGACTGGGCTGCTCTCTCTCCCTCAGTGACTGTGCTGCTGTCTCTCTCTCAGTGACTGTGCTGCTCTCTCTCCCTCAGTGACTGTGCTGCTCTCTCTTCCTCAGTGACTGTGCAGCTCTCTCTCCCTCAATGACTGTGCTGCTCTCCCTCTCTCTCTCTCCCTCAGTGACTGGGCTGCTCTCTCTCCCTCAGTGACTGTGCTGCTGTCTCTCTCTCAGTGATTGTGCTGCTCTCTCTCCCTCAGTGACTGTGCTGCTCTCTCTCCCTCAGTGACTGGGCTGCTCTCTCTTCCTCAGTGACTGTGCTGCTGTTACTCTCCCTCAGTGACTGTGCTGCTCTTTCTCCCTCAGTGACTGTGCTGCTCTCTCACCCTCAGTGACTGTGCTGCTCTCCTTCCCTCAGTGACTGGGCTGCTGTCTCTCCCTCAGTGACTGTGCTGCTGTCTCTCTCTCAGTGACTGTGCTGCTCTCTCTCCCTCAGTGACTGTGCTGCTCTCTCTCCCTCAGTGACTATGCTGCTCTCTCCAACTCAGTGACTGCGCTGCTCTTTCCCTCAGTGACTGTGCTGCTCTCTCTCCCTCAGTGACTGTGCTGCTCTCTCTCCCTCAGTGACTGGGCCGCTCTCTCTCCCTGCTGCTCTCTCTCTCCCTCAGTGACTGTGCTACTCTCTCTCTCTCCCTCAGTGACTGTGCTGCTCTCTCTCCCTCAGTGACTGTGCTGCTCTCTCTCCCTCAGTGACTGTGCTGCTCTCTCTCCCTCAGTGACTGTGCTGCTCTGTCTCCTTCAGTGACTGTGCTGCTCTCTCTCCCTCAGTGACTGGGCCGCTCTCTCTCGTGCTGCTCTCTCTCTCCCTCAGTGACTGTGCTACTCTTTCTCTCCCTCAGTGACTGTGCTACTCTTTCTCTCCCTCAGTGACTGTGCTGCTCTTTCTCCCTCAGTGACTGTGCTGCTCTCTCTACCTTAGTGACTGTGCTGCTCGTTCTCTCAGAGAGGAAATGGAACCGAAGGGTTCGATTTGCGGTGCATGGAACTGGTTCTACATTGGCTGAATAGGGCTATGAGTGTCACAGTTTGTGCTGCATAGTTTCAAATGGTATCTATCAAGATATTGTAATTAAGCTCAAGTTAGCTTGAAAGAAGTTTCGTATTGCTCCTTTCCAGCCCAATGGGGTACAGATGTGTCATAATAGTTAAAAAAAAAAAGACGCAAATTCATGAATTGTAAGTAGCCATCATTCTATAGACCAAGCTCTCCGGTCTTATCTGTGAACTGTCTACCACAACAAAGTGCACCTGATGTATCTGTAAACCCGTACCCCTGTATCTGTACTTACCTTTTTTGGGTATACTTGGTGTGACCCCTGCCACAGGCCAACCGATTTTCAACTACTTTTTGTCCAAATGTGCCACAAAGATGAAGATATGTTGATGAATCAACCGAATCTTAACCCAAGTATGGATCAACTGTTTTGCTGGCTGTCTGCTCCAGATGTTAATATCAGATCTTACTGTTTTTTGTATTTTATCACATGAATATTGAACATCTGATTACTGTGTGTGTAAAAATGTGTAAGTTAACATAACAGAAAAGGTCAAAGTTCTGACCCCTGATCTAAAGCACGCCAGATCTTTCTAGACCACTTCTCTGCATTCGAAACGGGAAATTAGAATTTGCTTTGCATACCTCCCCTCCTGGTTCTCTTCAGCCAGCACCCCCCTCCCTGTTTTTCCTGCTTTCTCAGCCCTGATTAGCTGCAGCTCTCGCAGGAAAACGCATTACCCACTCGCTACAAACACTGATCGATTTCTCTAAGACTGCCTATCTCATTGCTTTTATATTCCATTGATTTTCCCGGATTAAGTTTTATGGCTCTCAATTATTTTCGTGTATGATTGTTCACATCTGTTTATTGCGAGCCGCATAATCGTTGAAAGCAATGATTGTGTTGGAGTTGATAATCCAATTTCAATACGGGAGACATCCCTCCATTTGGAGAGAGATTACGCGGCCCTATGCAGAGCGGAATGAGGAATTTGAGAACGGGAGCTGATCAGGAGAGCGGTTCCCGTGCCGCTTCACGCCCTGAAACTCGCCGTCAGAAATGTCTGACATCTTGACAGAAGCGTTCTCTGAGAAACGCCCGCATCACAGGCTTCATTAGGAAAGCGTTTAGCAATCATAAGAGATTTTTATTAACCTGCCGCGGTGTCACTCAGAGAGACAGGGAAGCGCCGTGGCACAATTAAATCAGAAATGGGTTTTGAGCACCGTTGGCTAATGTGATTCTAATATGATAGCAGGGGACAGCGCTTCAGTGTACAATCATCTATCATTCGGAGGGAAGCCCTGACACTCTTCAAACGTCCTAGCCTTCAATTAAAGCTTTTTCTGTTCCCTTCTTCCTCCCTTTCTCTCTCCAGCGCTCGCTCGGGCCGGGGTGCTAGACGTTCCTCTCGAGGTGCTTTCTGCGGAGGACGTTAGGCTGGAGTGATCGGTGCAATAGAAGTTTAATCAATGCTTTAAATGGAGAAAGCGCTCGCGGATATTTCTCTGATATAGTAAGTGTCTATCAAAACTGTCATAAGTGACACCGAATGGCTGGGCGCTTCGTGCCGAAGAGATGGCCGCTATTGTTTCTGGGCCATTCTGCAAACCTGTTATGAATATAAATGCTGGGCGGTATGGGGTGGGAGGTGTGCGCTCACATAAATTGGGCTGCTGTTCAACAACATATGGATGGATGATTTCATTCACGACTCCGCAAAGTACCCGCTTGCGTTATCTCTCCGCTTATTGCTGAGCTGGAGAGAGTATAAAGCGGTTGGTCCTTGGTGATGGGTATGCCGGTGCAAGTGGATGGCATTTATCTGGACATGGGTTATGCAATACTCATAAGGAATTATATAAGATTGAAACTGAGAGTATATACGGCCTATATAGCACATGTTAACCTGTAAAGACTGGCAGTTGAGTAGCATAACTATTGTACTCTGCAGAAATCAGAGACCAGACTTTCAAAACAAGCAGACAACATAATCTCACTGGACAAAACAACGAGTCACTCTGCGTGTTTAAGGTGGTAGTAGCTTCAGGCTTCTGCAGATGGCGCTGCGCGAGGATGATGGGGAAAGTAATACCTGTGGGGTGTGAGTGACGGGATCCATAGATTGGGAAGAGGCGGTACAGTGCAGGGAGTGTCTCGTTCCATGTGTGGAAAATGGCTCCAGAGCAGATGTTAATGATTGGCTAAAAGGAGGGACTGCATGTGGGCGTGGCCAAAGACCATAGTGTGAAGGAAGTAGCTGAATCTGCAGGTGTATGGAAGTGTACGGTCATACGGGTCTACCAGCAGTGGATACAATCCCAGTCTACAGGGAATTCTCCTCGGAATTGTGCCAGGGAAGGCATCCACCAAATCTGGCCCAACTGACCAATTCTTTGATTAAAGAATGTCTGAACATTGACGTGACCTCCATCCATAAACTTGTCCAGTCCATGCCAAATCCAGTCACAGCTGTTTCTGGTGCTTGTGTAGGTAACTCACGCTATTACGTACGGTTCAGTCCTGCAGTTGGTCTCTCTGTATGTGGTTCAGGTGTTCCCAGACACCTTTAATAATGTTGTGTTCTGGACTCTGGGCTGATCAGTCTGTTGGTATGAGAACAGAACTTTTCTCTGTAATGACTTTTAAAAGCATCTGGCAAGGCTTGCTTGTTTTATCTTTAAGAAAGCCAACAAGGCAAATCCTACTCATTCCGGCTTTAACTGCTGAAACAAATCCTGAACTTTCCACCTTTAAGGAGACTACTGAAACCGATCCTACTCATTCCACCTTTAAGGAACCTAACAGGGCAAATCATCATCTTTAGAGTATAACTGGCTGATTCTCATTGTCAATGTGAAAGGTGATTTGGCAGACAGTGGGATTTGGGCAGAGTGATAAAAAGAACTGCTCTCAACAGGACTTGACCCGTTTATAAGAACGTGACATCAAGGGGAGGATAGACAGGGGTGGATAGACAGGGGAGGATAGACAGGAGAGGATAGACAGGGGAGGATAGACAGGGGAGGATAGACAGGAGAGGATAGACAGGGGAGGATAGACAGGGGAGGATAGACAGGGGAGGATAGACAGGGGAGGATAGACAGGGGAGGATAGACAGGAGAGGATAGACAGGAGAGGATAGACAGGGGAGGATAGACAGGGGAGGATAGACAGGGGTGGATAGACAGGGGAGGATAGACAGGAGAGGATAGACAGGAGAGGATAGACAGGAGAGGATAGACAGGGGAGGATAGACAGGGGTGGATAGACAGGGGTGGATAGACAGGGGTGGATAGACAGGGCAGGATAGACAGGAGAGGATAGACAGGAGAGGATAGACAGGAGAGGATAGACAGGGGAGGATAGACAGGAGAGGATAGACAGGGGTGGATAGACAGGGGAGGATAGACAGGGGAGGATAGACAGGGGAGGATAGACAGGGGAGGATGGACAGGGGAGGATGGACAGGGGAGGATAGACAGGAGAGGATGGACAGGAGAGGATAGACAGGAGAGGATAGACAGGAGAGGATAGACAGGAGAGGATAGACAGGGGAGGATAGACAGGAGAGGATAGACAGGGGAGGATAGACAGGGGAGGATAGACAGGGGTGGATAGACAGGGGTGGATAGACAGGGGAGGATAGACAGGAGAGGATAGACAGGGGAGGATAGACAGGAGAGGATAGACAAGGGAGGATGGACAGGGGAGGACAGACAGGAGAGGATAGACAGGGGAGGATAGACAGGGGAGGATAGACGGGGAGGATTGACAGGAGAGGATAGACAGGGCATGAAAGACAGGGGAGGATAGACAGGGGAGGATAGACAGGGGTGGATAGACAGGGGTGGATAGACAGGGGAGGATAGACAGGAGAGGATAGACAGGGGAGGATAGACAGGAGAGGATAGACAAGGGAGGATGGACAGGAGAGGATGGACAGGGGAGGATAGACAGGGGAGGATAGACGGGGAGGATTGACAGGAGAGGATAGACAGGGGAGGATAGACGGGGAGGATAGACAGGAGAGGATAGACAGGGGAGGATAGACAGGGGAGGATAGACAGGGGAGGATAGACAGGGGAGGATAGACAGGGGAGGACAGACAGGGGAGGATAGACAGGGGAGGACAGACAGGGGAGGATAGACAGGAGAGGATAGACAGGGGAGGATAGACAGGGGAGGACAGACAGGGGAGGACAGACAGGAGAGGATAGACAGGAGAGGATAGACAGATGAGGATGGACAGGAGAGGATGGACAGGAGAGGATGGACGGGGAGGACGGACAGGGGAGGACGGACAGGGGAGGACGGACAGGGGAGGATAGACAGACAAACACACGACGACGTGTGTGAAATTCATAAGCCATAAAGGCTTTTGTGGTTTGGATAGCTCCTGGGACAGTCATAGAGACCTGGTGACTAGCCAATGCTAATAGTCAACCGTTGTTAGCTAGTGTTTCACATGATGTCATATTAGTGTGCATATATGAAAGACAATAAGACAGATTCAACTCGGAAATGGCTTCAATTTGTCGAGTCAGCTCAAATTTACAAACAGTCTTGCAGACCATCTATATTACCAAAGCAGTTTTGTCCCACCCAGTGATGTTAATAACTCTCATTTTGGACATATGTGTTTCCCCTTCTTCTAATTATCTAATTAGATTATTTTGTGTCTATCCTCCTCATACATATCTCCTGAACAAATGATTAAATCGTACCTACTGGCCATTTTGACTGGAAATCGAATGAATCGAGGGTGATTTTTGGCCTCTGCCCAGTGCTGTGCATAAATATTCCTGTTTATTGTGATTAAAGTTTAATTCGTAGAAGTTACAAAATTATTAAAGTATTAAAGTTACACAAACAATGAGTCTGGAGAAATGACCCCAGAGGAAACGGAACGAGTTTCAGTTCAGTTCATTCATTCAGTTGCACTGTACAGAGCCTATGCATAAATGAACATTTCTGGACATCCAGATTACCCCAAAGAGTAAGTAAATACTCTGCAACGAAATCGAATCACCAGAGGGAGCTACATGAGTTCCGCTTGTATTATAGGCCAGTGGTAATTAAGCCTTTTTGTTTATTTCCACTACATTGGAACATGAGTGCGGCTGCCCAGCACTTAATGAATAGGTAACCCTTTTCCAGCACATGCACACACACACACTCACACACACACACAAAAGCAGGGTGACACTGCCCACTCTTGGCACGGGCCGGCCTCATTGTTGCCAGTCCCATGGAGGTGGGACGGTTGGTGGGTGTGGAAGCTAAATTACCCTCTACCCCGGGCAGGAGGCCCTCCCGAGGGGGGTCGGCGCTGCCCTGTGAGTAAGCTTGTACCGCGCCTGCCCTTGACATGCCTTCTCCACGGACGGCGGAACGCAGGGGGTGCTGCCAGGCCGCTTGAATGGCGGGCGAGTGCGTGCCAGATGGTAGCAGCTGCGATGGAGCGCCCTCTCTGTGGCGGGACACCTGTCCACGCCGGGCCCCTCCAGGAGCCATCAGCGACCGCCCTAAAGAGCCGTCAGCGGGAAATGAGGCGCTAACCCAAGAGTGAAAGGCCTGCAGGCCCTGGGCCGGCCCTCGCTGGGCCTGCGCTCTGCCGCTCTAATGAGGAGCCGATTCGGCGCCAAGACACGTTTAGCGGCCACGCTGTTTACTTTATCATCATTACCCAGCATGCTACTGGGCTGCGAAAGGGACGGCAGGGTGGACAGCTTGGGCGGCGCTTTGGATGGACAGCAGGACCACCTGAATCAGGGTAAGGAGAGGGCTCTCCGAGGCCTCAAGGCCACCAAAGCAGCTGTGTCCTGAGGAAGGCCTAGTGTTGGTGGAAATGAAGCCTAGGAAATGCATGTTCCTGTTAGCGATGGCCCTAGTTTCATAATTAGCATCTCTAAAGCCATTATTTGACATTTTATGGACAAAGTATGTTCAGATTACATAAGTGAAACCAAATCAGTTTAGATGTCTTAGGCTAGGCTCACTTGGCAAAATCACTATATATAACCAGCAACAGCTGCGATTGGGTTTGGTGTGGACTGGCCATGTTTCCGGATGTAGGCCCATCAATGTTCAGACACTCTTGCTTCATAGAACTGCACAGTCGGGCCAGATTTGTTGGATGCCTTCCCTGGCACAATTCTCAGGAGAGTTTCCTGTAGACTGGGATTTTAGCCACTGCTGGTAGACCCGTATGACCGTGCGCTTCCATACACCTGCAGATTCAGGTAGGTTCACTCAAGTCCAATGTACAGTGCCAAAGCTAATCAGTTCAGTCATCCCCCCAAATGAGTTAGAGCTCAGAGTATTAACTGACTCCTCCCAGTGATCTATCAGTCTGGAACTTAAGGGACTGTAAAGAAGCCATAGTTCTTGTTCGTAGTTCATAGTTCAAGGCGCATTCACGCATCTGCCTCAAATCAACATAGAGTCTACACCCTAGACTCTACACTACACTGTTGAGTGTTTGCACTTGTGAGTTGGTGTGTCTGCATCGCTCCACAATTACACAATTAAAACACTAATTGGCGATGGGGTTTCTATGCCTTTGTGTTGAACTTTGTTGGTGTTCTACAAACGATGGCAGTTGAAACTGAGCGGGTGGTGTTGGAGGTGGAGCTATTAGCTGTTGAACAACTCATTTTGCAAAGGTGGAATGACTGGAGGTGTGCCATTCTCACTGTGGAGATATACACATGACATAAGAGGCTGAATGAATGCGTTTTTACCATTGATGCTGATATTGACAGATTTGACGAGTGATTTAAAACAGTCATGTTGTTTTTAGTTTGGGGTTTATAATTGTTCTCTCTTCATTCAAATAGCTAGACCTGGTCTTTTTGAGGAAATAACTGGCCTGAGGCCGTTTAAAAAGACGGCTGGCAAGAGGACATGCACAGTTGCACAAATAGTTGTACCCAGAAGGAATCAACCGACAGGAATGAAACTTGGTGGGTGGGTTTGACTTGATGAGACATGGGAATGATTTAGGTTTTATGCTCGGCCGTGCATGTGACGTAAGCAAGGAAGTGTCTCATCACTGTACCTGACTGATCCAACAGCCATAAGATAAGGTAAGATAATCCTTTATTGATCCCACAGTGCAAAAATTTGCAATGTTACAGCAGCACAGAGGAAAGAACAGAAGTGTCAGGAAATATACAAATAATAAATAAGATCTATATACAAATAGTACAGAAAAATATATAATTAAATACTAAAAATTTAAATCCAGAATACAGGATTATGCTATGCAGTTTTATTGCACGTAGTAGAGCAGAGGTAGATTACTGGGTTCTATTGCACATAGTAGAAATAGACTACTGTAGAATAGACTACTGAGGGGAGCGGCTGTTATGTCCATGCACAGGTGGTCCTCCACGAGTCATCCAGTTAGTGCCAGCATCATTCGAAGACGGCTCTATGACGCAGGACTACACGGACACACAGACCATTACAACGACTGCCCTTAACACCACGCCAAAGACTGCAGTGGTGTCGTACCAGACTGTCATGGAGTGACTCAGAATGGCAGCGGGTCATCTTCAGTGACGAGTCCCGCTTTAGTCTTGGTGGAGACGACCAACGAATCGGTGTGTGGAGGCACCGTGGTCAGCACCAAGATGAACGGTTTGTTGTCACACGTCCAGAAGGCCTGGTGTCACTCCACATCCACCCCTACCGCACCATCTGCAGGAACTGTGTGAGGATGTTCAAGCTGCATGGGATGGATTATCACAGGACTCCATTAGGAACCTCTACAGCTCCATACCGAGACGTCTGCCGTGTTGGGTTAGCAAACATGGCGACCCGACTCCATACTGAGAGACAGACTTCTGTATGTGTAGCTCAATAAATATTGATCATATCAGTCTAAATTTATCATCAGTTATTGATCCTGGTCACCTTTATCCTCCTTCCCAACAGCACTATAATCCCACACCTCCTTCTGGGTGCAGCTGTTCTTTTGACAGTGTGGTGAAGAGCTTTAATCAGGCCAACCCATTAAAACATGCCTATATCAGCTAGTTGCTATCGCTGTATGAATTTTGCCAGTTGGACCACTTCCTTTGTTTAATGTGTGTTTGTGAGTTTTGCTTTAAACGCTGTTTATGTACTTATAGCTTTTTTATACAGAGTTAATTGTCTTGGTTTCAGTTGGAGGCGAATGGGAGGGAAGAAGAAGAAGAGGAAAAAAAAAATTCTTGGATACGTGACAAGACCCTCTCTGTAGCCTAGAGCTCGGGGACGGATATTAAAAAGTCATTAGATAGGGGGCATCCTCAGGGAATGCTTTTATATGAACCTCTTTTGGTGTCACGACCCATGTTATTTGTGTATGAGTGACACTTACCTGGCAGACATGACATGAATTAAACGCTGCTCTATGTGTAGCTTTTTGTCATCTTCCGAGATATCCGCGGTGCTCGGAACAGGAACGGCTCATGTATATTTCACACCGGCTTCTTCCCTGCGTTTCATTTCCCGCTCTCTCCTTTTTGCCTGAAATGTAAAACTGCAACGGGCGTGCGAATAAAGGCAACAGGGTGACGGACTCAAAGGCCAGGGGTTGTATTGTTCCGCGGTAAGCGCTGATGTCAGGGTCCGAGTTATGAGGGGTGCATATTGGGGGCATGTACGTTAGTCGGACGGCGTGAAGGGTCACTGGACCCGCACGAAAGACAGGATTGGGCCGTTGATCAGAGAGGCTGTTTTGGGCAGCTGGGGGTCAGCAAGCCGGAATGTGCATAGCCCAGTCCTGATTAGCCATGCGAAGGCATCCTCTGGCCCGGCGAACGCGGGAAAATCGCAGGGATGAGAGAGGAAGAGAGAGTGTGATTTGTTTTCACAGCGGGACGGGTGTTCGTATGGAGATGAAAAGGGAAAGCGTAGGGAGAGGAGTCACGTCAGGTGGCCATTCATCTGCTGCGATTCCTCTTTAGATCTCGGCCGAACGCGGAAAAGGGCCGGGCCTCGCGCCGTCTCATAACCGAGGCCGTCGGGCACCGGGCTATGCTAACCCGTGACCTCATACCGGCTCCCATCAGCCCCTGCTCCTTTCCTCTGCCTGCTTCGCCATGCCAGACGGAGGATACGGCTGGCCTCGTGCAGCGAGCCCTCCTACATGCTTTAAATAATTGATTTGCGCTTAATTGTTTTGCAATGATTAGAAACAGAGTCGGAAGCGTAGGAGGCCTATAGACCGGCATGCGCCAAGCCTGAACACACAGGCCGAGGTTGCTATTCATGTTCTTTCTTTTTCCACACAGTCATTTTTTTCTCCTTCTCCCTCTCCTTCTTCTTCTTCTTCTACCCCCTATTATGTTTGACTGAGCGCTTTGATAAAACATGAAGGTACTCTCTGTAATACTTTTTTGCGTTGTCGTTTTATCGATCCGCCGGCCCCTGGGGAGTCACTTTCTGCAGGAGGCAATTATGAAATCAGCGCAAAAGCTGGGATAAAACAAGATATTACGCTCGCACAGTCGGCTGCGCGTCCTACTCAGTTACAACACAGAAGAGCTCTTTCTCCTTCTCAATATTGGATACAGCAAGTGAGAAAGAAAGATAAAGGAGATTGACGAAGAAGAAAGAGCCGAAGGAGGGCGGGGGGAAAAAAATCAATGTGTAAGCTACTGTAGAGAAAATATGTATGTCATCATGTGTGAAATGACTTGGAAATGACTTTTAGAATTGAAATGTTCCCTTTCGCTTGGCGCTCTTGTTTCTCTTCCAGTCTGTCAGAGGCCATGGCGAGCCTCTTTTGAGCCTGCGCTTAAATTTCAGCTTCCACCCCGTCCCGCAGTACGATAAAGCCAGCGAAAGGGGCCCCGGGTGACAGCCGAGGGGTGTTTTGCGCATATGCGCCCGGGCTCCTCCGCTTCTTTGTTTCCGAGGCTGATGTGGGTGGCCATGTCCCTAATGGTGCTAAAAATGGCCTTTTGGAAAGCGACACCTCGCTAAATCGGATCGGCTAGTGGCGCTGTAATGGAGTCGGATTGATCCGCGGACGGACAGGGGGCCACGGCTCACGCTGCTTAACCCCTCAGGTGATGCTGTTTGTGTATCACTTATTGGATTGTTAATAGATTTTCCTCATTTGTGCGAGACACCGCGAACGCCGGAGCCGGGACCTTTCCATTACCGCGCCGGCGGGGAGGCCGCGGATGGAGCGCCAAGACGGAAGACGGCGCTAAAATTGCGTTAAAGCGGCGTCAGAGCCGCCGGAGGTCCCACCTCCCTGACAGCATCGCAGCTGTAGACTAGCAATAGCAATCCTCCAGTGGCAGTTTTAATTATCGGCACGGCGATACTATCAGTAAGTGTGTAATTATGTGTCAGTTTGCAGGCTGCCGGGTATGAAGGGGTGAAAGTGAGGGAGATGATGATTGTTGAAACTGGCGAGTCGTATTTAAACAATCCAGCATGTGTAACTGGCACTGTCATTAAACAGAGAGGGGCTGACCCCTTCTGTCACTCACTCTCGCACTTATGCAGATCTTTTTTTTTTTTTCGCTTTCTCACTTCCACCCTCTCTCTCTCTCTCTCTCTCTCTCTCTCTCTCTCTCTCTCCCTCTCTCCCTCTCTCCCTCTCTCTCTCTCTCTTCGGGGGACTTCACGCTCAGATACGAGATGGGGCAGGAAGTGGCTGAACGCACGGTGAGAATCTGACTGGATCGTCCCGTGTCGGCTACACACACAAATACGGGTTGCCATTTAACAGGCGCCGCTTCAACACGCTCACACTTTTAAATGAGCATACCGCGGGCAAATGTGCTAGTGTTATTTATTTCATTATTTATTTATTTACTTGTCTGCGTTTTCCGGAAGCATGCAAGCAGGGACAGGGATGCCCGGTCCTGTACCTAAGGCCCTCACGCTAACACTGGTGCAGTGTTTTGAATTGCAGTGTAAATTATTATAGCTAACGGTTTAACTTTTTTTTTTTTTTTTTTTAACAAACTGCAACAATTAAAAGTTCAAACTGAACTAAAATGATCAATGGACTATGAAAATTAACAGCTACCTACTGAAGTTATTCCTCATTCTAGACACTGCCAAGCAGCCCCCCCATCAGCATATTCTAACCTCGAATCAGTCCTGTTAAAGTTTCTGTTCACAGTGAAGGGAGGTCTTAGCAAGTAACCACTGCCAGTGCCCACCTCTGCTGAGAAGCCACGTTCAGCAAACACAAGAAGTGAAATAAACAGAAGCAGAACAAGTTTTCGTCAGTGCTTTGGCTACTGGTGAGACAAGCCTACTCGTCCTAGACATCTACCACCCTGAAGCATTCAGACCAGGCACGCATGGCTCTAGTATTCAGATGCCTGTGAGGCCCATTATTACCTGGATCATGGGAGGCATTTCACAAATCACGATGTCTCAGTTAGCCAGATAACTCCAAATGTGCAAACTGTCCAGCAGAAACGTCCCCTGTCCCTTTTCCTGGTAAGCAGGTTGGTAGTATTTGGGCCTAAGATGTCTGAACTGGGCGGTGGATCACCAGGTCCAGGGATGGCGATCTGACCTGTGGGCTAGCTGGACAACACCAAAACAGATTTCCTGGTATAGTTAGTGGAGATGCATTGGCAGTTTTCCTAATGTTGGGTTCCAGTTTCTTTACATTCTGATATATTGATTTATTTATTAATTTATTTATTAACTAGTATATAAAAAGCTGAGTTCCAGTCAGTTTTTGTGTGAGCATGCAGTACGAAACACCAGAGACTGTACCAGTGCATGTTTGCTTGTAATCAGAAACTGGGTGTACATGTAGGAAATGGGCGAAAGCCGGTGTAACAACAGCTTTCGCCCATACTTGACAACGGAATTAGACTTCGTACACCAACTAACTCAGCAGATAACTGGCGTTAGCAGTCTTAACAGGCTCCTCTAGTAGAATTCAGATGTTGGTTTTAGGCTTGAATGTACTGCAGGCTTTATAATATAAGGAACTGAATATCTTACAAGATTTAAATTCCAAAACCACAACAAGTTATACTGACCCCGTGTGGTTGTATAACCAGTGGTCTATATCCTAAAGTCACAAGGCTGAAATAAATTGTCCGATCGTCCAATGACGATTTGTCTGATTATGGCTGAGTCCGATTGCCTGAGCCTAAGAAAGACTTTTTACCTTTACCGTTACCGAACACCGATGTGTTCACATGTAGTCTGATAAACTCCCGTTTTCTTCTGCCCTTACACTAGCCACCATTTATTTTGCCTCATCGTTCAAGTTTGCGTGATATGTTTTACCTGCAGTACGTTAATATTTAATACGGCTCCTTTATTAGATGTTGTTAGACATAGTTCATTTTTGTGATCCGCTTTGAACTGACCATGAAAACAATACGCAGGATGGTGTTAAATAGTCAGGTTTGACGGCTGGGAGCCTATCGCGCCGTTCTATACGCTGCTAGCCGGTGTCTCTTCAGGGGCTAGTCGCGTGAGGGCTCCTCCTGCAGAGCAGCTGTCTGATTCAGCATCGCCTTCCATTAGAGAACAAAAATCACCTTTGATAAGATGAAATGCAATAACGTCTCCTCCTCTGCTTTCCAGCACTTTTCATTTAGCACACTCAGACACGGGCACCTCCAGCCTCTGAACCCACACCAACATGAAACAGCTGCCTGCCCGAGGTGGGGTGGGGGGGGTTGTCGGGGTCTGGGTGGCGGATGAGGAGAAGGTTGTGCGGGGGGCGGGTGCTGCGTAGGAGCTCGAGTGTAAGATGTGGTGTCCCAAGGACAAGAGGGAAATATCCATATCGTAATGAAAGGCGGTATTAATTGCGGCTACACCTCTGCACTTGAAAGTAATGAGCGGGAGCACGACGGGGGCCTCGGAGGATTAATTTGTAGCAATATTTTATCAGCGCAGAGAGGGGGTAATTTATTTTCCTTTACGTAACCAAACTTTAAAGGTGGGCCCCAGCCAGAGCCTGACGGGTGAAGAAGGGAGCCAAAGCCTACACGTCTTTTACGACGGCAAACAAGCCTTCGCCGTTTAACTAACTGGGTCGCAACGGATGAATTCGGCCGTGCCTTGGGCTTCGATGGCCGAGGCGGTACGGCCCACTCGCATCTGAGCTAGCAGAAGTACAGTCTTAATTTAAAGACCACTCTTTCCCCCTGTGGCTCTATGATAAAGACATCTGACAATGGTGGTGCTCTAATTTATAGCCAGACCCAGTGCATTAATTGATTTCCACACCCTACGCCATTACGGAGCCCTAGCAGTGTACGGCCCGAGACAATTTATCTGCCGCGATTTGTCACATTCACGGCCCTGATTGTAATTTTTGTGACGAAATGGAGATTTTCTCCGAAATGAGCGCCAGCGCCTACAGTAGGGGTATATCAGTTTTCTAATGAGCTCCTTTTTGACGGATTCGTCGGGATCGGCCCGAATATAGGCTCTGAATTACACTAATATGGTTAATGTTCTTCTGTCTCGCGGCTAAAGAATGTCGCTCATAATCGCATAATAGCCAATTCATTTGGTTTCACTTGTATTTGTGTGAAAGGTCCAATTCCGCAGTTAACAATTGCAAATTGGACTCCTTCTGTCCTATTAATTACCGTTGACTGGCCCGCCATTGAGAACTCAGCTGCAGCGCTCGTATTCGGAATCACTGTTCCTTTACGCAAAGCGGAAAGGCTAGAGGTTTTGAGACTTACCCTCGTGTACGCCAAATATGAGCCGATGGGTAATCTGGTGCCGAAGGGTGCATGGTGAGAACAGGACCACGGGCTTTATGATCCTCAGCGAGCTCTACATATGGAGATACAGCGTAGGCATGACCGCTCGCTTTAAAATAACAGTGGCCGCTGTAAACCGGAACAGTGTTGAATTTGCATTTATTGACACAGGGCCAGGACCTCTGCATTAATGATATGTGCATAAAGATGGAACTTTAAATGCCAGCGTAATGTACACTGTACTGTGTATGCTGCGGCATAATGACGTTTTTCCCAGAGTTAAAACAGCTGGCATGCTTACCTATATATAGCATGGAAGTGGCTGCATGTAAGTTCTTCCCAGTCTTATAATCAGAACTGCAAAGCAGAACAGCTCTTGGAACTCTATGCTCTGTCGTTTAGCAAGAATAGAATGTAAGTTCCAGCAGCTAATTGGTGTTTAGTGATGAAAGGCTAAGCAGGGCCATCATAATGTACATCAATAATATTGATAAGTAAATAAATACAAATAAACATACAGTGCTGTGCTACAGTCATTCCAATCATTCCAATCATTCTCTAAGTAGAGAGTTTGGGGCTATTTGTGATTTGCACACAGAGTAATTTGTCTTCCGCATCCGTGAAGTAAAACGCCCACCTACACACACCAGGGGGCAGTGAGCACGCTTGCCCGGAGCAGTGGCAGCCCTAGCCACATCGCCCGGGGAGCATTTGGGGGTTAGGTGGCTTGCTCAAGGGCACTTCAGTCCTTACTGTCGGTTCAGAGAGTCAAACCATCAACCCTGCGGTTACAAGACTGGTTCCCTGTCCTCCAGCCTACGACTGCCCAGAGTGGCTAGTTGTAGCATCTACAGTCCGCCGCTCTACCAACTGAGCTATCGAAATGAATGATATCCGTTTCTAAAGCTCTTAATTATAGAACGTCCAGCATTTGCTGTCAGATAACAGATTTAAATTCAGATCACTGTTATTGTCACATCTACATCTAAGGCATTTCGCTGACGCTCTTATCCAGGGCGACTTACAAGTTTAATCATATTACAGGGAGGCCAATGTAGTCTTGCTCAAGAACTCTTATTGGTGTAGCACAGCCTAGTCACCCAGAACGGGAATATATATATACACAGATAGATAGATAGATAGATAGATAGATAGATAGATAGATAGATAGATAGATTTGTTCTCGTGCTGTGCAGTTCCTGACTGTAGTCCGTCTGTTTCTCTGTATACTCTATGACCCTGTTCTTCACTGGTCAGGACCCCCACAGGACCACCATAGATCAACTATTAATGTGTATGTTGTGCCGGTATGAACGGTGTGGTTAAAAACCTCAGTGTCACTGCTGGACTGAGAATCGTTCATCAACCAAGACATCAACCAAAACTCCAGCAAACAGCGTCCTGTGCCCACTGAAGAACTAGAGGATGACCAACACTGCACTGTGCAGCAGCAGATGAGCTATCGTCTCTGACTGTCCATCTACAGAAACACTTTGAGTCTTTTGAGCAAGGTAGGAGTGTCGTAATAGAAGTGGACAGTTGAGTGGACACAGTATGTCTAAAGCACTCCACTCAGCAGTCCTGCATGACTGTCTGATTCTGGTCACACCAGCACCACATCAGTGTCCCTGCAGTGCTGAGAATGATCCACCACCCACATCATACCTGCTCTGTGGTGGTCCTGTGGGGGTCCTGACCATTGAAGAACAGGGTAATACAGTATACAGAGAAACAGATGGACTACAGTCTGTACCTGTAGAACTACAGACGCTCCTATATGGTCAGTGGAGCTGATAAAATGGACACTGAGTGTAGATACACTACTTGATGAAGTGGCCGGTTTTACCATTTTGGCAAAAGTTCTCCAGCTGTTCCAGATGTTTGACACAATGCATATACATGAACTCACCGATGCCAAGCACCAAAGTAAATGCCACATATGACCTTCTGGTAACATGACGGACTGTTTGCATGGTCGGACCTTACCCTAAAGCCAAGCCTGTCCTTCACAGTCAATCATTTCGCCCATAATCTTGGATATGGCTTTTAATTAAACCGCGTCTATGACCCATAATGCAGATGCTCCTCCGGCTCCCATCTCAAACTTGGTCCGAGGGGCGCGCGTCTCTCTCGTTTTCTCATGCGTCGGGACTTTTCAGCCGGCCGCCTGTTTTGATTCTCGCCGTATGTCAATATTATTTCTGCATTAGCTCACCTCAGATACAATGACACATTTCTGTGCGGCCGGATGACATAGCCATATTAAAGCTCTAGGCTTGTGTCAACAGGCAGCCTGGAGGACAAGACGCTGCGTTCCACGGGGTCAATGCGCCAGAGCGCTAATTTGTTGACCCTGAAAGTAGAGGGGTTAAAAGTTCATAGCCCAGCTGTTGGGGAGGTTTCTCTGTGTGAGCGAGCGAGTGAGCGAGCGGGTGTGGGTGCGTGTCCTGCTGCTCTGCAGGGTCCATTTACCCAGTCGGGGAGCAGAGAAAGCCTTCAAGCCTAGGGGATATGGCCCTCTCACTAAATTGTCCTTCAAATGGGCTGTACAGTAAAATAGGGGCCGGGGTGAAGAGGTTTACGTCCAGGTAGGACAGAGGGAAAAGGCATATGCTTCCAGGCTTTCGGAAAACATCGAGCTCTTCCTCCTGTAGACGTTCGTCTTGGTGATCTTCCTAGCTGCTTGGTTCCACCGAGCGACGGAAAGGCGAGGCGATTTTGTTTTTGGCTCCTTCCTGGAAGGACCCCGCACTATATTCCACAGTCCACTGAACGGTCTTGATTGGCAGCAGCTATCGAACATTAACAGTAATGGTACTTCCACTGTAATTAAGTGTTAATTACTTCCGTATGCTAATGGAGTTTTTCGTAGTGGAGAGATATATATTTTTTTTCCTCCCTCCTTTCTTCGCCTCTCACCAGTCCATTGTTGCGGTGCCTGAAATAATTTCCGTGTGATCGTTTTCCCGGATATCAAAATGTGAATAATTATTCCCTAATTAAGAGAGCGGGGCCTGCTCCCGGAGTTAAGGCTGCATTAATTTGAATGTTTTTACAGTTCTTTAATTGGGATAAGGGCGGTTAGCGATGAGAGGCCTGCGCGCGGGGCTGAGGGGAACAGCCCGCTTCCACCGCGGCTCCACTCAAGGTCAAAACGCCGTCTCCCGCTGCTCCGGCATTGTTGGCGGAGCATGCATCTATCATCCTGACAAGCATGTGCTCTCACGTCTTCAATTATTAATTGCATTAAATACATTTTTTTCTTTTTTCCTACCCTAGGACGGAGGCTCGTGCGTTTTTCCGGGAGGGCGGCCTCCGATGCGGCGGCGCTGGCACGGTCGGCGCAGTTTGACGCCCCGCTCCTCGCCCGTATGCGGTTTTCGGAGAGAAAAGAGGGAATGTCTTATGTGCGATCGCTCAATAAACCGACAGAGAAGGGAAGAAGGCCAAGGTGGGAAGCACTTTTGTTAGGACTGTGTGGAAGTTTGAGGCTAGCGCTGCCTCGCCAAAGTAAACGAGGCCTTCCAAGCGCGGAGCGTTGCGTAACGGAGGTGCGGAGGTCTAGGGCACTGGATGAGAAGCTGAGCGAGAAAGGTATAGCCGCAGGGCATAGCGAGAGAGACAGAGAAAAATGTATTCATTAACTGGCTGGCAAGTAGGTGTTTTTAAAAATAAATTGGTCTCAAATGCTTGTAGAAGTGAAGGCTTATTTATTAATATATATATTTTTTAAAAAGATGAAACATACCGTAACAAATAAGCACCAGTGCACACACCTAGCTATTCTGGGTTCAGGTGCCTCCTTTTTTTTTTTCTTTCTTGTTGTTGTTGACTGTTGTTGAGCTATAGGCCCCGAAGCCCAATCTCTGTCCTGTCATCCCCCAGTAGGCCAGCGCCGTGCTCAGCTTAATCAGCGTGTAAGACAGTGCGGTTCTGTTACCACAGGGCACCTCCAATGATGTATAGGAGCGGAGGAGCGCTGCCTGCCACTTTACACAGATTACAGCTCCTGCTGTTTGGGATAAAGCCACCGTCACCATGCACTTCAGACAAATGGAGCACTGGGAGAAGGGCGCATTTTTCAGAAACACCCCCCCCACCACCACCACCCTCCTCTCCAAAACCCCTTCTCACCTACTGCCTATCCACCCCACCCACCCCAAACCCCCCCATTCCAAACATGTGCTCCTGCGCGGACTAGGCCCGTTGTAATATTTTTTGAATTAATTAGGAATTTTGGTAAATGACGTAAAATGGCCCTAATTTTTTATGTCTGCCAGGAGAACAATTAGACCATTAGGAATAACAAATGGGCCGAGCGGGCCCATATGCCTGTTGCAGACTTTCAAGGCACATTATTTCTGACATGCCAAAACAAATAGCGTCAGCTTTGGCCAGATTCTATTGTCGGAGACATCTCCCCATACACGCGCGGTAACTGATGTGATTTCTGAGGAGTATTTTTCTTTCTTTCTTCCTTTCCTTTTTTTTTTTTTTTCTCCCTCCCCTTCTCATCACTGGGCCCATCCCTGGTTGTGAGACCTCATTAGAACTGGCACGCTCTCAGCGTTCTTCCTCTTATTCTTCAGGTGAACCTTAATTTACATGAAGGTGCGTCTCGGCGTTCCCCTGTCGCCACGAGTCTCTCGCTAACGTGGCGAGGAAGAGAGAGAGAGAGGGAGAGAGAAGGAAGGAAGGAGGGAGGGAGGTAGGTAGAGAGAGAGAGAGAGAGAGGGAGAGGAGTGTGAGCACACAGGGGCCCGGCCGGCACTTGAGATGAAATTTCTGCCTCTTGAAACCTGTCAAATCTGGGCGTGAGGAGGCGAGTGAAGCTCGGGAGGGAGCGAGCGGAGGCGAGGGGAGGGGCCCGAGGTGCAAAAAATAGTATTTCCACCCTGATAAATGAGGTCTATCCTGCCTGCATATGGTATGTGTTTTAAAGTGCCTCCCCCCGGCCTGTGCGCGCAGGAGCCATCCTTCATGATGGACTGGAGCCCTCGCCTCTCATGTGGGGGCCCCGGCCGGTTGCCAGGCAGCTGCCAGTACAGTCGCACCCGGGGTCAGCGCGCATACAGCTGCGCGCCGCAGCCTACAGTCATTACTGCCTGGGTCGTCCAACTGCTCCCACTCCGCCTCCCGTGCGTGCGCGCGCGCTTGTTTACGGCGTCCTGCTTCGTAAGCGGCATTAATAACCCAGCGCCGAACTGTGATGTAATGTAGGCAGAGCTGTAATGCGTCCACGCAGCAGGAGCGCATGCGGTCACCCTACAGACTTCGCCGTGAGTGGTATCGGTTTAACAAACCGGCCAAACTCGAGGCAGGTTTATGACTAAGCAGAACAGCAGTATATAATAATGAGTCGGATTGTAATGCAGCCCTACAGCGACACAGTGTGCGCTCGCCTACCATGAATATCATCAGTTTAATCTTTTAAATTTACTCATTATAACGTTTATACTACTGATATCTATTATACTCTGTTTCATTCACCACTGTTACACTGATGTGTAGATCATGACGAGGGAGAGGTAGACGGCTAGGCCCGTATACAGGCTGTCAAAAGGGTTAACGCACCAGTCACACATACAAGGCAGGTGTATAACCGAGCAGATTGACAGTGTATATACTGTCTTGTATTATTAATATGTGTGCTCATGAAATAGCTGGATATGCCAGGCATCACTGGTAATGACTGCCCTTATATGTTTAAGACAGGATATAACTGGAGGGCAGCTGCAGAGAAACACATCATGGATGTCTGTACAGTGGTGGTGGGAACCAGAGGTCACAGGGTCACTGTAGTGCATGAATAGGCATTTTGGTTGCCACCCAGTTTGCCTTTGATGTAGTTTTCCACTATGAATGCATATATACATTTTAAGTCATCACTAAATCTCACAGCTACTGTAAAACTATATTCCGGGCATCAGGCAGTGAAGTCCTATCCCCTCCTGTGTGTCTTAGCTCCTTCTAGAGTGGATCGTTTTAACTCAACCCAACCCTGAATGACTTTGATTATGTCTTAATTATTAATTACACAATATTAGATGATTAGATTTGATTCAACTTTATTGTCATTGTGCAGAGTACAGGTACAGAGCCTACGAAATGCAGTTAGCATCTAACCAGAAGTGCAAGTACAGTATTATTTACATAAAGAGCCGTAATGATAAGTATATATACATAATATAAGCATATCTATATGTATATATACATATCAATGTATGTATAAGAGCAGCAACAAATGAATGTTTGAACTGTACGAGTAGTGCAAGTAGACAGTATGTACACAATAATAATATCTGAGGTAGAAATATGAGTACAGTAGGTAAACATGAGTATACAGTAGGCCTGGCAATGTATAAAGTGCGTGGCTATATTGTTATATATATGTATGTACATATATATTATATATATATATGTGTATATATAATATATACATATATATATATAATATATATACATATATATATTCACTGCCTGATGCCCGAAATATAGTTTTACAGTAGTTTTGAGATTTAGTTATGACTTAAAACGTGTATATGCATTCACAGTGGAAAACTACGTCAAAGGCAAATGGGTTCATTTGGCAACCAAAATGCCTATTCATGCACTACAGTGACCCTGTGACCTCTGGTTCCCATCACCACCACTGTACAGACATCCATGATGTGTTTCTCTGCAGTTGCCCTCCAGTTATATCCAGGTGTCTTAAACGTATAAGGGCAGTCATTACCAGTGATGCATGGCATATTCAGCTATTATATATATATATATATATATATATATATATATATATATATACACACACACACACACACACACATACATACATACATACATACATACATTATTTATAATATATATATATATATATTATATATATATATATATAATAGTATATATATATATATATGTATGTGTGTATGTGTGTGTGTGTGTGTGTGTGTGTGTGTATATATATATATATATATATATATATATATATATATAGTCTAATACAGGCTGGAATTCCTGTTTAGTTGGTTTAAATTTGCTCTGTAACAAGATTACAAGCGGGTTAAAGATTATTAGTAGTGTCTAAAGTTCATTATGATTGCCATATTTTTATTTATTTATTTATTTTTTTTTATTTTTTTTTTTTTATTATTATTTTTTTTATAGGCTTTTATCCGAACAGTGATATATGAGCTTACATTTCTAGTGTTATGTAATTTTGTGTCTGCATAACAGCTTTACTGCTGAATAATGACCCTACACTATTGGCCTTTTGGCTACCCAGGAGGCCACCTTAGCCTCCCATCGTGCGTGCGTGTGTGTGCATGTGTGCGGGTGTGTTTAAAGGGGAACGTGTGACCCAGAAACGAGACGAGGTGTCGGTCGAGCCCGCCGCAGGAGCAGACTTCCCTGTCACCTAAATGATGTTATGTGGGTCAGAATTTATTAGCAAGTTATTTGTCATTCTCCTCCCGAGCAGTCTGGAGTCTGAGTTTGTTAAGACGTCTGCGCTGTCTTCATTTCCGAAATCTCGCTTTGACCGCGGCTATTATTTCGCGTCCTGTGCTTCCCTTTGTTAGGTGGCTGGGTCTGCTCCGTCGTCAATGTGGCACCGTGGGCGGCTCTCTCACCTCCCAACTTTCTCCTGTCTTCTTCTTCTCTCCTCATCCAATGATTTTATTCTCCAGTGAGAGAGCAGGAGGAACAGGTCATTTAAAGCTCCGAACAAAGCCGGCTATGGGACGACAAGCGTGCGTTGACAGAAGCTCTGAGACATTCCTGTCCTATGTTTATATTCATATACTAATAGAATATGTAGTTTACGGTTTCCTGACATTGCCACTCTATAGCCTCTGTGGGAATTGTGGGAAAACAATCCTGACTTTTAGCCATAATACCTCTGAAACCGTCTATTGTGCAAGCCTTGACCTTCAGCAACTGATTAATAATAATAATAATAATGAGAAGTTACACTTATATATGGCCTTGCACAAACAGAAGGACGCTTTTTTTTTTTTTTTTTAGATCAAGGTAAACCATAAATTCTGGATCCTGACTAATATGAATCTTTGTTTATGAAGCTGATTTTTTGTAAATTGGGCTGTAATGACTGCTATGATTGTCAGTGTCAGATTGTCGCATTTCCTAAATCATAAATAAACAGCAGAAATGCTCAAGTATTAAATACACCGCTTTTAAATAAGAGCTTTTTAAAGCCTTAACCATAAAACAATAAACAACAGCATATATAGAGAGAGAGAGAGTGGGTGTGTGTGTTTGTGTGTGTGTATGTGTCCGCTTGTGTGTGTGTGTATGTGTGTGTGTGTATGTGTGTGTGTATATGTGTGTGTGTGTGTATCTGTATGTGTGTGTGTGTGCGCGTGTGTGTGTGTGTGTGTATATATGTGTGTGTGTGTGTATGTGTGTGTGTATCTGTGTGTGTGTGTGTGTGTGTGTGCACGTGTATGTGTGTGTGTGTGTGCGCGTGTATGTGTGTGTGTATATGTGTGTGTGTGTGTGTGTATCTGTATGTGTGTGCGCGTGCGCGTGTGTGTGTATCTGTGTGTGTGTGTGTGTGTATCTGTATATGTATGTGTGTGTGTGTGTATCTGTATGTGTGTGCGTGTATGTGTGTGTATGTGTGTGTGTGTGTGTGCGCGTGTATGTGTGTGTATATGTGTGTGTGTGTGTGTGTGTGTATCTGTGTGTGTGTGTGTGTGTGTGTGTGTGTGTGTGTGTGTGTGTGTATCTGTATGTGTGTGTGTGTGTGTATATTATATTTGCGTGTATGTGCATACAGTGGATGGATGACAGATAAATATATAGGTAGATAGATGGATAAGTAGATAGGTAGGTAGATGGACAAATAGGTACATAGATGGGTGGACAGAGAGATGGTTAGATAAGTAGATGGGTAGATAGATAGATGGGTAAAAAGGTAGGTAGATTGGTGGATAGAGAGATGGTTAGATCATCTCTCTTTATGTAAATAATACTGTACTTGCACTTCTGGTTAGATGCTAACTGCATTTCATTGGCTCTGTACCTGTACTCTGCACAGTGACAAAGTTAAATCTAATCTAATCTAATCAGTAGATGGGCAAGTAGATGGGTAGATAGATAGATGGGTAAATAGGTAGATAGATGGGTGGATGGATAGATGGGGAGGTAAATTTACAGGTGAATGAACCAACGCACTTAATTTTGTAATGCAGGTAAATGGAACCAGACTTTTGTTATTTCTGTCGGTCTGTTCATGAAATTTTCACATAATTTAAGTCAACCAGCAGTTTTAAATTATGGGACCAACAGAAATGGCCCAGTCTGGCTCCGACTCTTCAGAATTAAATCAGGGTTTCATTCTGTCCTGTAAAGTTCCCATTTTGGAGACACTTTTTTTTCTATAGACTGTGACAATATACATTCACAGGTGTGTGTGCGCGTGTGTGTGTGTGTGTGTGTGTTTTCAGGCATTAGTATATTTCTAATAGTTTTATTTATTTTCATTAATGTCCTTTCATAAAGCTTTTTGAAGGGATTAATCTTTGGCTCCTGTCACCACCACTGAACAAGCCCTACATAGTATCTCAGATCAGCTCATCCTGAATGACATCATCATCATTTACCTACATCGACATTTTAGACAAAAGACGTAAATCCCCTTTAATACTGACCAACTATATTAACCAGATTATAGGTCAGGTCCTACTGAATATGTACTGAACACGTGTTATTAACTATTATATCTACTGTTCATTCGTTTGTTTTTGTTTATAATTCATAATTTTATATTCAAGTCAAATCTGATTAAGTACTAACACACACACACAGCACCGTGCTCTTGTCACGTTCCCAGGTTCATTAAGACCAATTCCGCTGGAGTCCACCCTGGTACCCTACCCGGTTTACCCGGTTGCTCCGTTTGGATGTTCCTAATCATTCCTCTGCTGCTCCGGATGTAAGGCACACCGAATTGCCTTTGTGTATGAAATGTGCTTGATAAAAAAGCTTGCCTCCAGGAGGAAGAAACTACACTAGGCCATCAACACTCCACCCCCCACCCTCCCTACACCCTCCCCAAAACACCAGCTCCCTCTCTCTTTATATGTTGGACCTGGCTTCCTGTGTGTGGAAACTTTATTGCTCATTATATGTTGGAGCATGATGAAATGACAGATGATTTATTGGGGCCCAAAAACCGCTTGGGCTGTAGACATTTTTATCCTCATGTAGTTGCTGCCTGTCAGCTTTTTTTGCAGCAGCAGCCCAGGTAACAATACAGGGAGAAGTCTTAACTACCACCCCACAATACTGGCCATAAATATCCTCTTGTTTGTGCCATTTCTACACATTATTTTACCTATTTTTTCCCTCTTTTTTCCCTCTTTCTGTGGACTGTACTGCTTGCTCTCCCCACCTTTGTGGCTGTGTTTATTACCGCCTGTGTATTCGGTCTTTGTTCTGGTTCCAGGATGCCAACTCTGCTCCATTCTCGAAGCCCTGCTCAGTTTACTCATCATTTAATTTCTTTATCTTCTACTAGAACAGGAACTTCCTGGCCGCCCTGAGCCGCCGTTAGCTCGCTCACGTTATTAGTCCACGTCCAGGAGGGGAAAAAAGCCATCTGCAGTTCACACTGACATCTCTTTCCAAACCAGTTAGTGAGCATGCATCGTATTTTCTCCTGGTTACAAATTACATGACATTTGTACTGACAAACAGAGAGCCTTAAAATAGTGCTAGCTTCAAATGAATCCAGGCCAACCTCTGGTGATTCAGGAAAGGAGGGCTACGCTGCAGTCCCCCGTGACTAATAGGGACAGCTGGTCGGAAATTTAAAGGACAATACAGAGGGAAAAGTCTTAATTACTGGACAGAAGTTAGCCAGTAATGAATATTTTATTTTGGGCGCCGCGCGAGCTGTCGGTGAGTTATGCCAGAGCTGCGGGCTGCGCCGTGAATCATTATGTCCAGGTAAATGCCAGGATGATGGCATAATTGGTTGCTGTGGAGAGAAGCGCAACCTCTGTAAAATGTTAGTCAGGTGGAAGCCTCAGTCGTGTAATTCATTACACGCAAATATGACTGACTCAGGAATTTATCATCTCTCTCTCTCTCTCTCTCTCTCTCTCTCTCTCTCTCACTCCCTTCTTATCCAGGTTCTTGAATTTTCTAAAACGCAGTGTTTTGACCCTCAAGTCCAGATTCGGAACGTTAAACCTCACCACTTTTCTCCTTGTGGGTTGAAAAACAGACCTTTTATTATGATGTAATGAATTATCATAATGAATTATGATGTATTATGATGTTATTATATATGCAGCTTCCTGAAAGAATTGCCCTTACATGATTACATATTAAGTCTCTGCAATTTCTGCCATAAAGTGGTATTTTTGTCATTGCACATGCCAGTAGCAGTTTGAGAAATGATAACTGAGAAATGAGAAATGTTCCACACAAATCTAGTCTTAATAATCATATTTATTTCTGGTTTATTTCACCTTCTGTGAACCAGGTTAATCCCATAGAGATCACAGATCGCTTTTACAAAGGAGACCTGGTCAAGAATTGGAGCAACACCATGTTTAAACAGAGCAATTTGCACAAGAACGTATGAACATAAATGACACGAACAGCATAAAATATCTGGACTCGACTTTCCGCATGCCTTTAGCAGTGTTTAACTTATTATTATTACTATTATCTTGAATCTGTAGTTCATATTGTAGGTTGTTCCAGCCAGAAAGTCTAAAATAAAGATTATGTTCCGTGATAAACATGATAAAATCACTGCTGTGTAATAAAAAAAAGTTATATGTTTTAAATTAATAGCTATTTGCATCTATACAAAGCTAAACACCTGCACACTTAAATGTATTAACCTTTATGGAGCATCAAAAACTATTTGGCTGGTAATGGTGCCCCTTGTGGAGAATTTGTAGGCTGCCAAATGTGAGTGAGTTTGATGAGTTTCTTCAATCTGAAAAGCTCTCTGAATTCCCACAACAACTATATATATATACACACACACACACACACACACATATATATATATATATATATATTTATATATATATCGCTGTCCAAAGAAAAACAAGTATCTCCAAAATGGCAACTTTACAGGAGAGGCCAAAAACCTCCTTTATCTTTGGTGTAAGTCAATGGAACCAGACATCTGCCCAAGCAGTTCTGGGGCATTTCTGTTGGTTCATTCATCATGAGATTCTCACTCAGTGTAAACAGCAGCTGCTCTGTTCAAATGTTGCATGAAAGTAAAACTGGACAAAAGTGGTGATACATGTTTTTCATTGGACAGCGGCGATATATAGTCACACGCAGGGTAGGACACAAAGTTTAAAGAATGCCAAAACAAGGACAAAGACATAACAGGGCATGAAGAGGTCAACCCTACAGGAACTCGAGGTCAGAAGAAACAAGGTTACAGTCTAAAGGAATTACAGGAATAATGGAGCTTAGAATTGCACTGGTGGAATCAAATATGACTTTGCACCATGTGGTTTTGAACTCAGAACTTGAATACTAGACTGAATCTCCACCACTTTGAATCAGGTGCTGGCTAGTATTGTGGTGGAGGATCCAAAGAGCAAATACGACGATCATGGTGGTCCCACAGATGCTCAATTGGGTTCTAGTCTGGGCCAGGCAGTACTTGGAAGCCTTGGTCATACAGTTTCAGAAGTACTGCCACTGTTGTTCCAAAGACCCCTTTTACCCATGACAGAATGAGAGATATGTGTGCAGACAGCCTATCGCACACCTCATACACCCACCAAGCCAGCTCACATGTAACGCCCTTCATGGGCTTTGCGCCAAAGCCTTCGAAAGTAGGAAGTGGTCATAATAATGCGACTCGACTGTGTATATACGGAGCTTGTGAACTGCCTTTAGCTGAGAAAGGCCAATCAGAGGCAGCAAAGCATCCATGTGCTCTACCTGCATTTTTCTTTTTTTTTTTTTCATTTTTAATTGCGTTTTAAATATGATGTCTGTAGCTGAACCCTACTCTGTGCTAAAGTCTCAGGATTCATCGAGCACCGCTCCAACACTGCTTGTAATACAGTTACATTAGGGGAATGCATGTAAGGTAAATATGGCAGTCCTTTTTTTTTTTGCCCTCTGCTGTAAAGTTACCATTTTGGAGATATTTGTTTTACCTGTGGACTTTAATGGATTTCTGACATCACAACTAACTGCTGTAGTCCTTTAACCTTGATGCCAGAAAAAGTAGATATTCCACTGGTCTGCTTGTCCAAAATCTGGCTCGGAAATTTTGTTGTATCTTATATATATATTGTTTTTAGTCTGTTTTTATAGAGAAAACTCAAAATTTCACCGAAACCGCAATTGCAAAACTGGTTCACAAAAATTGCAATTGAACACTTCAGAGTTACAAGCCTATGATGCCATGCAAGCGCGAAAGCAGTTCATTTAGCGCAACAGTGGGAATAAAAATGTTTCTTAATTATGGACGTCCAGAACATAGCAGCTCAAACACTTTGTAAAGAAGTAAGCTTCACTCATGCGCCATAGCTACTCCTGATCCCTGCTCATAAGCTAACCGACCAATAAGAATGTTTTGTGCATGGCTGACACAGTATTTAAATCGAATTCATTAAGCAGAAATGACATATAGCTATTTTGTAATTATCGTATTGCTTGTATATAATCCTGTAATGTAAATTTAATATACTGTATGAATGCAATGAGCATATCTCTGGACTTCAAAGGATGAACATGTTGGTTAAATGACATTATTCAAGTGAAGGCCAAACTATTAGCTCCCGTGTGCGGAGCCTACGCTAAAGCACTGTTTCTGAGAGGAGCAGAGAAAGAATAGAGGGAGCAGGGTGGGTGGGGTGGGGGGCTCACTCACTAAAACAGACATCATTAAGCAGGGTGGCCTGACTATTTCATGCACTGAAAAATTTATGAATGTGGACGGAGAGGTCACGAGGACACAGCGGCCATTAAAGAGGGCCCGGCTCGTCCTCCACCGCGGCCCTTCCAGCCAGCCGAGCGCGCCGCTCGCTCTCCGCCTGTAAACGTCCAGCTAACACTGACTTATTAGATTCTGCCTTTGTCTCGGAGGCTTGTTCAGTAAGGTCTGCAGATGCCGTACCTCCGTCGTGATCTTCCGTAGCCGTGTAGGTGCGGTTCTAATTCAGCGTTCGGGGTGAGTAAGCCTCACTCCAAACTGACCAAGTCCGACGCACCGTAGTTTCCAAAGCAGCGATTATTGAGTCAATTAGGGAACGAGCGGTGGCGTGTTTCAGCCGTGTTCGAGGAAAACCTAGCATTAAAGTTAATAAGACAGTGAGGAAGCGGCCTTAACGCGAGGAGAGCTGTTCTCACGGTTCAGCGAGTCCATCTCGGTGACATATTTTAGGTCACTTATTTGATGGTCGGAGCCCACATACATTATTTAAGTGTGTCATCTCCAGACTAGTCAGATCCTTTTTACTCAAGGCACCGGAAGCAAACCGCCGCTGATCTATTAACAATTACCCCCGTCCCTCCACGCCAGCAACGGCTATAATTTATCAGCCATTAAAAATGGATCGATATTAAAATTCAGCATTCCGCTCTCGTTCTGACCCAGCCACCCGAGTGGAATAAAACGCAAAGTGTCTGAAATATTTACATGAGGGAAGCTGATAAGGTTTAACGTTACCCGTGATCTTCTCTCTCTCTCTCTCTCTCTCTCTCTCTCTCTTTCTCTCTTTCTCTCTCTCTCTCTCTCTCTCTCTCTCTCTCTCTCTCTCTCTCTCTCTCTCTCTCTCTCTCTCTCTCTCTCTCTTCAGGGAGCCAGTCCCAGAGAGACGCTGAACTGGCGGGCTTGGCTCTGGTCCTCTGGTTTACTCTCAGCTTGTTTGACTGCTGTAGATTTGTGTTTGTTAGGGCTGTGTATTGGCAGGAACCTGGTGATATGATATGTATGATGAATTTATGAGGGTTTACAAAACAAAGTGTTGAGATACAGGGGTTGGACAATGAAACTGAAACACCTGGTTTTAGACCACCATCATTTATTAGTATGGTGTAGGGCCTCCTTTTGCGGCCAGTACAGCGTCAGTTCGTCTTGGGAATGACATATACTGCGTCCTGCACAGTGGTCAGAGGGAGTTTAAGCCATTCTCCTTGCAGGATAGTGACCAGGTCACTACGTGATGCTGGTGGAGGTTCGTCCTCTTCGTGGGTCTTCGGTGATGTGCATGACATTACCCTTGGATTACCGTGGCTCTTGATACATCACAAAGACTTGCTGTCTTGGTCACAGATGCGAAGTAGCAAAGACGTGCACCAACACTCTGTCCTCTTTTGAACTCTGGTATGTCACCCATAATGCTGTGTGCATTGCAGTATTTTGAGCAGAACTGTGCTCTTACCTGCTAACTGAACCTTCACACTCTGCTCTTACTGGTGCAATGTGCAGTTAATGAAGATTGGCCACCAGGCTGGTCCAATTTAGCCATGAGACCTCCCACACTAAAATGAGAGGTGTTTCAGTTTCATTGTCCAACCCCTGTATATTGCAATATTTTAAACAAGGGTGATATTCGATATCAGACTTTCATAGTAAACAAATCATGGCCTGCTGCTAACGGTAGCAGTGCGCCCTGCAAATGTCAAATGCACATAGTCATATACAGTTCAAATGTTTCCAACCTTTGCGAGCCACGCTTCGGTCAAGTCCCAGCGTAGCCAATGGGAGGGCAGATGGCCCCATAGTTCCTGATACTTCCCAAAAAGTTTCCTTTATCAGAGAGCACTTTCACAACCAGCTGGAGAGTGCGGCACATACGGACATGACTGTTGAGCATAGCGGACGCTGTGTTCACTGTGTAACCAGCTTTATGCTACTTGCTTGAGTGTAATGGGATCTAATGGCTTAAGATTACAGCACTGCTCTCTGTTGGTGGGGGGTTTAAACACAACACAGAGTGAACCATCGTCAAACACCCGTCTGAGCATGCAAACTATTTATTAGGAATGAATACTGTGTTTTTGAGAAACAATACCGTATCATAAAACGTAATATCGCGGTGCTCAAGTAATATCTTCTCACACCCCTGTTGCACAATAGCACATAATATGATCCGTTCTTAGTTTTTCCATCTTTTCCGTTTATTACGGATTCCAGGCTTCAGGTTCTTTTGGAGAACTGTTTTTGCTCACCTCAAAAGTTCAGTCTTGGATGGTGGTTGCGTTTGGCTGTTGGTTGGTTGGAAGTCGGGTTGGTTTCCAGTGCTCGAAGTAAAGCCAAATAGATTCACTGACGTTGCTGGACTCTAGGGTGGTCAGTCTATTGTTCTACGAACACCAGAAGCTTCTTTGATTGTTGGTTTGCAGGATTGATAGATTTTGCCATGTAACGTGATCAGTTTATCTGATGAGGGCAGTTTTGGTGATCTACCGGTCTTAAATCTTGAACTGGGCTCCTTAAAGAACATCCTGCTGTTCATCCTGGTCATGATCATGTGGAGCAGTTCTAACCCTACAAAGCCTCAGAATCTTGAGACAATAGGAAACGAGATGACACGCTGCAAGATCTGCTTTGTGAAAAGAGGCACTACACGGAGAAACTGCTCCTGAGCTAACATCACGTTAATCGTCAGTTAGAGTTGCTAGGGCAATGTTGACTAGCTGTTCCCTAAACTGTACCCTGAGTCTTAAATCACATCACTTCAAGTCCGGCCATGCTGTCCTGCTCCACCAGACAACATGTAACCTTGCCTTAAGTAAGTAGATATCAATTTAAAGACTACAGACTCAGATTCTCATTAATAAGAGTGAACAATTACATAATGGGTTTTAGATGTGCTGTTGTGGTTCCTTCACTGTTTCAAAGCTGGATGTCAACAGATAGTTTATCTCTTCCAATCTACTTTCAATCTTTTTTTTTTCTACGTTTCCTTTCTTACTTGGGTATTTCTTCATACATCCCCCGTTCTATTTATTTTATCATTTATTTACTAAGATTTAAACATTTTACTGTTTAATAATTCTTTGTTGTTATTTATTTATTTATTTTTGTTAATGTGCATGTGGGTGTATGTGTTGTTGTGTGTGTGTGTGTGTGTGTGTGTACGTGTAATCTTGTACAGGGGTCAGTTATGATTCCATTGGGAAAGTGCTGCAAATAAGGGCCATACTGCCAGGTTGTGTTCTCCTGATGTTTACTATTCTTTTCTGTTTTTCTATGTTTCATCATTGTGTTTTGTACTGATCCCTTAATGTTCAAACTGCAATAAATAGAGTGGGGGAAAAAAAGAAAAAAAAATGCAATCCAAAATGGCAACTTTACAGGAGAGGCCAAAAACCTGTTTGAATTTGAATGGAAGTCAATGGAACCAGACGTTTTTCCAAGCATGTTTTGGATATTTCTTCTGATCCATTCATCATGAAATGTTCACCCAAGGAAAACAGCAGCTTATGTAATCAAATGATGCTAAAAAATAAAAACCCACCAAAATGGAGATCCATGGTTTACATTGGACAGAGAGGATATACAGTTACGGCCCAATATCAGTCTGAGACTAACAGATCCATGCATTGACATGATTCACCAAATGAATCATGGGACTTGAGGAACTACACCTGTGCTCTTCTTACCTATCTTAAATTGATGGGTGCCATGGGGATTAGGATGGTGGGAGCACCTTGCGGCACGTTTCTGCTTGTTTCCTTCTTTGTTGTTGTTGTTGTTTACTGTATCTGATGTTAATATGTTGGAGCTTCTGACGTGACATTTGATCACAAACAACAGAATGCTTTGACTACGCATTAGCATTAGCATTAGCACTGGATATGAAGTAACATGTTACCTAAGCACGCTATCATTCAGGTGCATTGAGCAAAATGGCAACGGGTGCTCTTGTTCATCCTTACATCAAGCCAACCAATGTTTAACATAGACTGCTGAGCACACATACAGTTCCATCCGGCGAAGGCTCTTACGATGTGTTGATTTGGCGATAATATGCCAGCATATCAGCGAAGGAAAGAAGGAGGGAAGAGGAAAAGGTGTGAAAATGCAAGAAGCTCCTTAGTTAACCTGTTAAACAGGTAAAGACAGGCCTCCTCCGCTGCTAAAAACCTCATTAAGGATTCCATCTTCACCTTGCTTACATCTCATCTCAGGATATTTTTCACCACAACAATGTCAGAGAGGAGAGGAAGTCGCAGCCGCGTGTTCGATTTTAATCTCCATCTTCTGGGACTCGGAGCACGATTTCTATGTTCTTCTGCAATTTACATGTTAAATTCTGTAAGCCCCAGACAGTTGAGCCATTTGCGAGAGAACAGTGGGCGGTGTGATTCCTTCTTCTCCTTTTTTTTTTTCTTGCCAGCGTTCAATGAATAATTTCATCTCAATTAGAAAATCGGGGCAACACAAATCTGCCCTTTAGCCACAAACTACTGCTTTCTTTCACTGTTTGCATCAAAACTAATCTGATGCCATATCGCGCAACACAAGAGGCGAGCGCCGCAATTAATCGGACGGTGGCGAAAAACAAGGAAACGCGCCGGATAGGGTTTTTAAAATCCTCGGGTGACATCATTACGTCTTATTAAGTGGCGCTGTTTGAGTTCATTTTCTGCAAAATGAAGATCGCTTTTAATTATCGTCATAAGCGGACCTGATTGGGCGAGTCCTCTTTGCTCTCGAGGAAGTCTTTGTTCCACTGAATAATGAATTTCGGTTAGTTTAGGGGACACGCTCGCAGTCCTACGTGTTTGTGTTCCTGAACGTGCTTCTCGCAGTCAGAGTGTGGATAGCCAACCTCTGTTGGTTGTTGGAGTCGGAGTGGGGGGGGATAAAAAGCTTCTGGGTTAAAAGGGTTAGTTTTAATCTCTATCTTGTCTTCATCAATAATTCAGCAAGTTCTACAGTAAAATCGTCTCTACATAGCTCATTAAGACCAAACCCTGTGAGTGCCTGAAAACATCGCCAGGGTGGAGTGGCGCAGGGGGCTGGCTTCGAAAAGGGTGTGTTCTTAATTCTCCGTCATTAAGAAATCAGAAGAAGGTGCTGCACCTATAAAGGTTCCTAATGTCTCCGGTTCCTTCTGGGTTCTGGGTTTGTTTCGCAGTCTGCAGGTGGAGGAGAGCTGTTTTAGCACTTGACGGAATGGTGTGTGTGAGGGTACACGTGTGAACATGGGCTGTAGTGAGCAGTCCAGGTGTGACTGTGTGGTGTGGGCCAGGAGCGGAGAAAGTGGCCTCCAGGGGTGAGGAGCTCGGTGCTATACTCAGTGTGGATTACTGTTACAGTCACTTACCATGTAATGTTCTGCTGAGATTCCGGTGCTAGCGTAGAACCGTAAAGCTTTAAACGGATGTTATTTGGTCTGTGTTGCACTGGCGGCCTATTTCAGCCCGGTGAGTGCTGGGGTAGACGCCAGCTCCAGTGGTAACTCTTACTCTGCTTGTATCACCTTGTTCGCTGCTGAACGTGGTTTCTTGACAAGAGTCACTCACCAAGTGCTCCAGCCACTGTTGTGTTAACTGGTCCTTTAATTGGCTACCAGCTCTTCCCTTATTTAGGGAGGCCAGCCGTTCCCTGAGTAAAGGGTTCAGGGCCCATCTGTGAAGTGAAACACCCACATACACTAGGGGGCAGTGAGCACACTCGCCTGGAATCGTGGGCAGCCCTTTCCACATCACCTGGGGTGCAGTTGGGAGTTAGGTGCCACTTGAATCATTACTATCGGTTCAGGAAATTGAACCTGCGACCCTACGGTCACAAGGTTGGCTCCCTAACCTCCAGCCCATGATTCCAGCTCTACCTAACCGGGGCCAGCACCTTCAGCATATTTGATAAGAGGTTAGAACATGCTGTCGGGGCAGCAGTGCTACTTCTTCATCTTCTCAAGCTGGACTGATTCCACTCCTACAGCACTACAGTGACTCAGTATCGCCTCTTCAGGTGCAAGGTGCAATTATGGGACAAGACGAACCAGGTCTAGCTGGATAGCATGCTTCAGCAACCTCAGTAGCGATCTCTGCTACGTGGTACATAGACGTCATCGGTATACCATCAATACTATTATCTCTTCATATTCTGAGGGTGATTAGTTATTATTAGTAATTAGTTTTGGGATGATTTAAACTTGCACATGGCGTAAAGCAGAGTGCCGTATGTACCTCTGGATGTAATGAGTTTTTGATAAGAGCAACAGCGCAGTATTATACTGGGAAACACATTATTAATCTTATTATAGCATTGACATTTCTGGTAGGTATATAAAGCTCACTGCCAGCGGTGTATATGTAATGAAGTCTTGACAGTGGCCTGTAATGTACTTCAGATTAAAACCCTTTAAATATAGTTCAGACTTCAGTTTATTGCTGCTTCAGGTTATAGTTATCTGAATGCATGTGCCCTCTCTCCTATCAAAATGCAAACTGAAAGCCTTTCTTCTTGTATACACTCATCATCATAACAATAGCTGCACCCATAAGGAGGTGTGGGATTAATAGGATCAATAGCTGATGATAAATTTAGACTGATATGATCAATATTTATTGAGCTACACATACAGAAGTAGTAGGGCTTACACAACATGCCAGACGTCTGGGTATGGAGCTGTAGAGGTTCCTAATGGTGTCCTGTGATAATCCATCCCATGCAGCTTGAACATCCTCACACAGGTCCTGGCAGATTGGTTGACCCGAATTGGAGGTGGAGCGACATCAGGCGCTTCTGGAATGCGGGAAGGTGTCGCTAACCAAAGTGCCTCCACTGCTGTCTTTGGTGACAGTTGACTCGTGGTGTTCAAGGCTGACCGAAGTCGCTTTTGTACTACAGGTCATTGCGTTGCATGTATAGTCCACGCCATTCAGAGCAACGGTTGCTGATGCAGAATGACTGGTGGTCCAAACACTTCATGGGCTTCTTGGGTTAGTCAGGTACATAAGGCCCGATAAGACCAATTTTCTGAGCTATGACATCTCATGCACAGGCCCATATGTCTCTACAGGAGGAGTGAGTTTCGTGCCCTAACCCACCAAAGTGCTCTATTCCTTGTGACTAGGAAATAAGTGGACACTCGGGGAATTTGGGTTTATATTTACTCAGTTCCCTCATGACGGAAGTAAATTTGATTTATAATAAAATAATGGCTAAAATAATAATAACACATAATATCTAATGAACGATAGGTTGGTTCCTTTTTTGACTGCATGACACCAGTGTTGAGTGTATAATTGAATTTTTTGTTTCCCCATATACAGAGGCCGGTACAACAATGGTACTTTTATTATGTGCCCAACTTCTGTGTTATAAATATATAAATAAAAACATAAATCTAAACCTGTCACTCACAGAAGGGCGTGTTCGAGACCCTCCCGAAGCTACGAAAACTGAACTCCATTTGATTTCATTACACCCTTGTTTTTTTTTTCTCCCCCTTAATCGATCGAAAGCAAATGGCTTGCAGAAGAGTGGTGACTACAACTTGATAAGTGGCAAGCCATTTATTATTTCAATAAGGGTCTCAAAATCCCCTCTTGGAGGCAACATACCTACATCACAAATCATAATCTAATTCCCCGGGCCAAATCGGCTGAAAAGGCAACCACTCGGACCGCAGTTATGATAGGAGGTCCATTGGCTACGTGTTTTTCAGAGTGCGCCGATTATATCCGTGACGAGCGGCTGGAGAACGGTTGTTTAGATGAAATAAAATATGGGGGGAATTCCCCCCCCCCCCCAAATATGATGTTTTTCACCGTTGGTTGGGGCCATGCAGGTAAACAATCCAACAGGCCACTTGACATGTAGATGTTGGGATTCAGGAGACGTGGTGCGTTAGAAGCGTACTTGTGGCGGTTTGTGCAAATGCGCGTTCGAGAAATTGATCATGATGAAGCGGGGGAATGGGGACGGATGTGGAACTATACAATAAGGGAGAGAAAGTGTGCTTGTATCTAAACCACCACGACGCCACCCCCCACAACCATCACCCACCACACGAGAACCTACCACCACCACCTCACTGATCCATTACCATAAGAACACAGTGCACAGATCCCTCGGTGTCCCTAGAGATCACTCTCATTGCCATACAAGTGATCCCTCATTTCCAAACATCAGCTTGAAGAAGGAGAAGAAGGAAAAGAAGGAGGAGAAGGAAAGGAGGTGCACTCCACGTCTCACTCCTCGACCCGTCTGCATTAGGAACCATAAAAAAGACCCGGAAATCTATAGACGAGGTAGCGTAGGTGCTAATGTTATTTCGCCTCAGTTTTCAGAAAATGTGCAATTTGGTCAGACACGAACGAGAAAGAGGGGGAGAGAAAGAGAGAGGGGGAAAGAGTGGGAGAGAGAGAAAGAGGGGGAAAAAAATTGAGCAGAACCTTCCAAGCAATAAATCATTGGATTGCTGGTGACACTCATACAATGCGGATATAGTGTTAACTGCGCGAGAGAGACAGCGCTCTCTGCTCCTCTGGGGTGACCTTGCCTCGCTGCCATAATCTATCATTCTGACATGGGACACAGTGTTTTTGTTTAATATTACACTATTGGCATATACAGTAAACACAATGCAAAGGAAATTTCGACAGGGACATGCAGAAAGACAAGAGGAGGCCTGGTTAGGTGGGGAAAGAGGAGAAGTAACATGTCGCCCAATCGGACTCGAAGCTCGTTTACTGCGCTCTGCGTCTCGTCTCGGTTGTTCGCTTCCTCTATGGTCCTTTGTAAACCCTTAAATCCCGTGTTATAGTGGTTTGCAGAATAATGCATGGTAGGTGCCGTAAAGCCCCTTAAACTGTGGGCATGTTATGCAGGTGTTCATCGTACCCTAAGCTCCAGGGTGCACATGTGGGGCTACGCTTTCATAACGTGGATCTAGTCACAAAGAAAAACAAGCGTCTCTGCACTGCTAACTGCTAACCTTCTTCACCTTCAGTGGACGTGAATGAAAAGAGGTTGTGTTCCAAGCTGATTTGGCTAGGCTAAGCTAAGCTAAGCTATTGGTCCCACCATCTGAAAGCTCAAATTGTGCAGAAAAGTGAACACTGCACAAAGTTTACTTGGAGTTAGAGTTACGGTTACCACCCGTCCTGTAAAATATGGAATCGTCCCTTATTTGGCAATTAAATATTGCGTCCCGTATTAAACCAATATGGGACATGACTGTGATTCCTGTCATTACCGAGATTGTCCGGATATACCATCCTGCTTCCAACCAACACACGTCGAATGATTCACGAATCGCTCTACTATACTACCCCCGACCCCCTCTGCTCCCCGAATCACAGCTTGGGAGCGTGATTTGTTCGAATAGGCGTATACGTGATGTACCGTCTCTGAACAAAATCACTACAGATTGATCACAATCAAACCCCCCACCGACAACTGGCCTCCACCACCATGACACCGCCGTCGAATCGCTCACATAAGCTAGACGCCGATTATTGTTCGCGTATTTCATAAAGTGTCCAATACACACGTCTGTCACGTCCAACACATAGACCCCAGAGGCCCCCAAACGTCCTTTAATTTTTAAATGTTCTGCACAGGTGAGCAAAACCCCTACTAGAGTTAACTTTTTTTCCGAAACTGTGGCTGATGAATTTTTTTTAAACCCTATTCAAGCTGGATTTGTCCACTGGATAAGGTCCACACCCTCACCAAGGGATTTGACTGGGCAGTTTGGGGGGAATCCGTTCCCCAGATTGACCCGGATAGCTCAGATCCACAAAAAAAACAGAACCAAAACATGTCTTCCAGTTGATGCTTGATAGAGTAGCATTATGCCTGAAATTTGACCCTCATTATAGCCTTTCCCCCAAAACAACTTTACCCTAGCAACACCAGCTCCCTTTTACATTTTTTTTCATTTTCCCCCGACCTTTTAGCCCCATGACTCCTAATCAGGCCATTGAAGAAATCGTCATATTTTACACTTCAGGTGTTAAATAGAGCTGTGCCATTGTACCGGTTAGCCTTGTCTTCTGGTCACCCAAAAACGAAGACAAAAACAGAAGGTGTCTTTGTGCATATGGAGGTTTTGTGTTTCCATTTCAGTGGGGTTGATTGGAACAGGACTTCTATTACCAAGGCAGACTCGGGTTTGGCCAATGAACTAACTTCCAGTTAGTGCCTGATGGAGTATATTAGACTGCATAGAATAGAACCTACATAGAGCTAATGGAGCTCATTCACCCTGCCCCAAAAGACTTTGCCCTGCAAGACGCACATTTACATCTGTTTCCTTTTCCTCTTCTTCTTCTCATCAGGTCACCAATGCACAGTTAGTTGTAGTTTACACTTCAGGTGTTCAGTAGAGCTGGGACATGTTTATACAACGATTAAGCCTCCAGTCTCAACTGGTTACAACATTCAAAAAAGAGGAGGTATTATTAATGAGAAGGCTTTGGGTTTTTGGACATTGTGGGGTTTGAATTAACAGAACAATGAGACTGGCTGTTTATGGAGGGCAAGATTCAGGTTTGGCCAGTGATAGAGGATTTTGCTCCAGATTTATAACTATGCAGAGTAAACAACAACATGGCATACTACAATATTCCCTGATCTCATCCGGTAATCTCTGAAATTCCAGAACCTTCCCAAGAAAAGGGTCATTTAGTTTGAATTCAAACATTTTCAGGGAAGTTCAAGAAAGACTTCTGATTGAAAATTATACTATCGCCCTTGAGACGATAATATCCCATAACTACTGTGGCTTAACTAGTAACCACTCTAACAATGCCTTCCTGCATGGTAACTTTATAGGAACCACTGGACTATGTTTTTATTTGTTGGTCCACTTGGTAGACATGTTTGCATTATAATGTCCAGGGCATGTGGCGTTCAAAACAAACTGTAATAAAGAACTAAATAATGGAATTTCAGCGATGACATGCTTATGAAAGCGAATAACTGAAATGTGAGCCCACATACAGGCACAGCGCAGTTTACAGGGTTAGTTCTCCCTGCCAAATCCAAAGCCAAGCTTATTTCATAAGTGGAACTGTTGTCGGTCTTGCGCCCCAGTTTTTGGCAGACAGAGCTGATGGGACGTTTGAAATTTCGCCAGCGAACTTTTCCGGATTGCAGGAAGGGTGAAAGAGCAGGAGGTGTTGGGGGAGGGGGTGTTGGGCGGGGGCGGGTGGTCCGAGGCCCGGCAATCGAGGCTGACACTCAGCGGCGATAAATAATACATTTCTATCTGACCATTCATCCTTCTTTCTGTCACGTACGCACACACGCAAAATAAATTATTGTTATTCACAAGCTGACAGTCGCGCAGGCTCTTCACAGAGCGGGATAAAGGGACGTGGTCGGGACGGGCAGAGTGTGAATGGCTTTACCCATGATGCTCTCTTTCTTTAGGCAGTGATAATTGAGTCACTTCTGTCCTGTGTGAACGGAGCATAGGAAACGGGCCTGCCTTGATATGTGGTTTGGGCTGCACTTCCCAACTGTGATTGAAAGCTCAGGTTGGCGTGTCTGAAGCTCATCAGCATGGTGAAAAATAGCTAGTCAGGTTTTACCCAATGCCTCAATTACTGAGGTTGGCTTATGTATTGTGGCTCAGCAGTGCGTATGTAACATCACTCCCACCACACTTTTGCACATGTAGGAGCTTTGGTGTATATAACATACAGTAGGAAACTGGTCTGTATTGTTGTAATACAGGGGAACTAAATAGCCTGCTCATTTGGACTATATACCTAGCTTATGTATACTAGATTATATAATATACTATATATATATATAACACGATCCATGGAATACTATATGATGCCATTCACTACTGTAGTATGATTGGCCTTTGTGGAGTGTATTTGTAAGTCTATTTGTTTCTACTCAATGAATTTTTTCAGGATCACTGTCATTTTCCATTTAGAAGTCCCAACTTAACACCAAACAACATCCTCATCCATCCATGCCAGTGTATGTGGTAGAGAGGCATAAATCTCTGGCGTAATTTTTTAATTCTAATAGAATATGATTCTTTAAGATTCACTACATTACATAATTTCAAAATTGACCCCAGTTTAGTTCGTGATTCTTTAGAAATCGATTCAGTGAATCTTTTCCATGACAGTTCCATGACTATTCTTGGAAACGGTTCAGAGCATCTTGGTTCAGTTGCTTATTGTTGTTATCTTGAAATTTCAGATTTCGTTCTTATTTAATTTGAGTCAGTTATGATTCTTAAGGTGTCTATTTAGTGCATCTCCAAATTTCAGTTTTGAAATGTACAATGATTGGATTCGATTTCATTAGAAATGCATTCTGAAATTTGTGTTTTTACAATGGCTTATTTAATTACAGCTGTAGTAAATGATGTAGAGCACTTGGTAATTTCAGAGCTCTCAGTAGTTCAGTTTGATTGTGATTCTTTAGTGGTTCAGTGTATCATGAAATTTCACATTGAATTAATTCAATATTGAGTGTTCAGGCGATCATTAAAATTCATCTTGAAATTCTCTAGCACATGATGTAGAGCATCTTGAAATCATTCATTTGATGATGATTGATTAGGAAATGAAATTTCAGAATTGAATAATGATTTGGTTCTGTTCTGGTTGTTTAGGCCTTCATTAAATGCCTCTTCAAATGCCTTTGTTTCATGTGTTCTTGAGTAAATGATGTGGAGCATCTTGAAATGTTTAAGCCTCACAATAATTTGGTTTGATTATGATTCTTTAGGCAGTAATTCAAAGTGTCCTGAATTTCACATTTCATAATAATTTGATTCAGTTATGAGCATTCATTAAATGCATCTTGAAATTTGCAATCTTAAATTTCGAGCTTGAAATCTAAAATTTTTCAAAAATTTAAATTTGGTTGTCCTTTAAGATATTTATTTAGAACATCCTAAAATTAATAAAAAATTTCCCAATTCTTTATTTTGATTATATATTCTTTAGGTGACAAGTCATTGCATCATAAAATCAATTTCAGTTTGTTTCAATTTGATTATTTTGGTACATTTCAGAATTAGTTTTTAAAAAATTGTTGACACACATGATTGGAGGGTCTTTTATTCACAGTAGTGAAACAGCATGCTCCCAATCAACCATACTAATCTGATTTAGATTCTTTCATTTGGCAGCAGCCTGAGAACTGAGCACATACTCAGTGAATATCATTTTAACCTAATCCAGTATTTAGTTTTAATAGCAGTCAGGGCAGTTGCATTATTCGGATAAGTCCTGTCTTTGATCGTGATTTGATTGTGGTGTGTGTGTGCGAGGTGTGCGAGAGCGCGGGGAGATGCTTTAGCTCCCAGCGACCGTCTCTTCTGTGCTCCTCAGAGGTGCGAGCAGATAAAGACGAGGTTGGCGCCAGAGTGCCGGGGAACACGTCTGCGCCATCCTGCCGCAAAAACACATCGGAGCCGTCCACCGAGGTGCGACTCCACACCCAAAACATTTCCCCTTCATCCAAACGAGAGGAGGCAGCCGCCTCGAGCGGCTCTCGGCCCGTTCACAGCCGCCAGACGCCGCCGGCTCCAGGTGTGATTTTCTCCCATGTAAATGGGGGTCAGGCACTCGCCTCGGAATCGGCGGCGCCCCGTGTCAGCCCCTGCGTTTTTTGTTTTGGGTGATTATGTAGTACCTGCTGCAAAGTTGCTTATTTCTGTGTGTAAATTGGATGTAGTAGTTTGTGTAGCGCAGCCCCAGGCGCAGTGTGAGATATTGATTGAGTTGGATGCGGGAGGAAGCACAGGAGGATTGAGAGAGAGAGAGAGAGAAAGGGAAAGAGAGAGAGAGAGAAAAAGAAGGTGGTGGTGGTGGTGGTGGGGATGGGAGGGGGGCGGGCGAGGATTTCGGGGGGCTGAAGGCAGGAAACAGAGCTCCTATAGGCACTTTTTACTCGTTAAAAAAAGGGGGAAAATCCACCTGGAGTTGCGAAGAAAGTGACTAAACAAACGGAATAACTTCACAGTGACAGGTGATGCTCAGTGTCGGAAAGAAGTGTTGAAAGAACGAGCGGGAGAAAACAAAAAAAATAAATAAAAAATAAAGAACAGCGAGAGAGAGAGAGAGAGAGAGAATGAACGTGTCAGATGGGCCCTTGTTACTTTTACACTGTAATAAGTCTCATCTCTCTCTCAAACACACCCTCCGAATAAAGAATAGAGGCCATATGTCATCTTCTGTCACAGCTGCCTAACCGAAGTGAAATATAGTACCACACTAGTCTGTGCAGTGCGGTGCAGAGGCACTACACCAGGCCTGTACTGGAACAGATTAAGCTCCCTGGATAAAAAACAAGTCCCCTCTGTGGCGTCCTGGGTTTTTTTAATTAGGTGGAATTGGGTTCTTTGGTCGAGGTGACGGTAAATCTCAACCACAGTGCCTACACTGAGCTGCCGGACCTTCAGGTCTTTTTCTTCGGTTCATCATTATCTGACCAAGGAACATCCCTATCCCTGTATTCCAGGATGACCATTCACGGGGCTGCAAATGTGACTGACTGGCATGAGGAACATTTATGAGCGTTCACACATCTGGACTGACCAAAATCCCCAGATTTGGAAATCTGAGGGACTCCCTGAAGATTTTTTTTTTTAGATTTTAATCCCTTGTTGATCCCACACTGGGGAAATTTAGTCTCCGCATTTAACCCATCCATGAAGTGAAACACCCACAAACACACTCACTAGTGAACACACACACTAGGGGGCAGTGAGCACACTTACCCGGAGCGGTGGGCAGCCCTATCCACGGCGCCCGGGGAGCAGTTGGGGGTTAGGTGCCTTGCTCAAGGGCACCTCAGTCGTTACTGACAGTTCAGGGAATCAAACTGGCGACCCTCCGGTCACAAGGCTGGTGGTCACAAGGCTCCGGTCCAGCCCACGACTGCCCCTTCGAGACTCAACACTTTCAAATCAAATTTCCAAATTAGAAACTTTAGAAATGATCCCTGAAAGTATAGAACAACCAGTAAATTGCCAGGGAAGGCAGCATCCACTAAATCTGGACCACCTGCCCAATGCTTCGATGCAGGAGTGTCTGAACATTGATGTGGCCGACATCCAGAAACTTGCCAGTACGTGCCAAATCCAGTGCTGGTGAAGGTATTTCGTGGTACGTTGGAGTCACAGGTGACTGTTTGGAGACCATCGGCAGCTTCTTTTGCTTTGTGTGTCCGTCTCCTTTTCTCAGTGAGGAGCCTCTTGAACAGCTACACATCCTTTCAGACCCATGGCACTGAGGTGACAGGTTTAGTGGTCTGTCGTGGTTGTTAGGCTAATTTAGGGCCAGCTTGAACAGCAATTTCCAAGCTTTGTTTTATAAGCAGTTATGCTATAGAATTTTTTCGAATTATATAATTATTGATCATTGTCTGTATATATGTATATTTGTATATATATATACATTTGATTGACATATATATGATTTCTCTTGTGTACCTTATTATGTGCCTTGCTTGGCAAACTACACTTGTGTGGAAACACTCTGAGCCTTGATGTTAGGGGTCGGAGCTGTTGTAATACTTACGCTAACACATAATTTTATGCCTACAGTAAACGTGGACCACCAGCTGTTGCACTCTCATAAATGCAGTTAATAGCTCATTGTAGCACCCAGCAACAGTTGGCTAACCTGCATGACAAGCTCTGTTAACACATTCAGAGAAGCTTACGTAACCCACTTGGCACTTTATGTGAGAAAGACGAGTAGCTGACATATACATATTGCTAACTGTGAATGGCAGGTCTGATGCTAAATTTAGTCCCCGCCAACTCGAGTCGAACTGAAGAAAGCAACAGGAAACAAGGCATCTCAACTAAAAGCCCAACATCATATTTTCTTTGCCAGTTAACAGTCGAAAAGCTCAATCACATTAACTAACGATGATCAGAATCAGAAGATAATCGTATAAGAAAATGGAAGTTTGGTTCATTAAAGAGTAAACCGTGTTATTTACATTGTGCTTCAGGCTGATGGAACATACTGAAAATATCATGGTGCGGTTCATATCTTCATTAAGCTGCACAGTGTGAAGTTAACTGGAAAGGCGTCTGTATGAGCCATAGAAAATGTGTGACTGGTGTATCCCTTATCACCTCTATGTAGGGTTTTAGATGTGAAGCCTGGCCCTACACACTCACTCACTCACTCATTCGTGTTGAGCAGGTGAAGGTTTCTCCACAAGGGGCAGTGTTTGGCATCAGTTAACAAAGCACTAATAACGCAGTGGTGCTCAAGCCTCTGTCTGCGCCCTCACACATAACAATCAGTATCAGGAGAGAATATCTGGATCAGTGAACCCCGTAGTAAAAGTCCAGTGAGCTCTATAGAGCACTTGATAAGGTCCAGGCTCGTTGAATGGAGACTCCATATAAATTGTTCAGACTACAGCTCTGGAACATTCCGGTAGCAGTTGTTCTCCAGGGCGGCAGGTAACTCTAGTAAAGTTCAGTCTACAGTTTAACTAGAACTTGTTGACTTGGTGAACAGCATGATGAAATATGCATGAAATTGATTTGATTGACATTTAAAATGGCTTTGTAAAAACCAAAAAAGAAACTTTTTTTTTTTTTCCTTTCCACAGCGCTCTCTCCGTCTCGCTCCAAGTTTGGGAGCTGACTTTGTTAGCAGAGGTAAAGGTAGAGAGAGAAAGGGATGAGTTTGAAAAAAGACGAGGCTCTCTGGAGAGAAGGCATTACTGTACTCCACCTTCATGGTGTCCTTACTTAATACCGCAGGTTTGCCTCTCAAAGCCGCCACTACAAACGGACGCAGCTCGCTTCACAGTCATATCATAATTGTGAGAATTCAAACACATTTATGTAGAGGAACATCAATGGGGGAGCTCAGGCATATAGCTCCTGCCTTGACTTTCTTCCCCACCTCCTTCTAACCCCCCACCCCCACCACCCAAAAAAAAAAAATGTAGAAGGCTATTGATCAGGTGTGCTCCGGCGGGGTATCCACCTGGGGCGTAGTGGGAGGGGGGGGATGAGCCGAGACTGACTTACTGCCGTCTCCTTTCCCAGCGTGGGAGACGAACGTCGACATTTGTGTCCAAATGATTGAGGTTAAAAAGTGGAGTGGTCACGGCGCCCTTCAGCACTTCACTGATGAATTTTCAAGGATCCCAGGATTGATTGACCATCAGCAGCCTCCCTCTTATTTATATACTTCATATTTTCTTAAATTTTAAGAAGTATTAGGTGCTTTGTGTTTGATTTTGGTAATTATTTTCGGACTTGAGACTTTTTATTCAGACTATTAGAGCCTTCCTCTTCCCCTGGACTTTGACATTTGTACCCGGATTTGTTTTTACCATTGATCGCGCCAAATTTAGTCTCTGGTCTTGTGCAAGATGATATTTTATATAATTAATGTAACATAAACTGACTCATATTTAAGCACCTTGAAACCTAATCATCTTGACGGTTTGGGTTTGATTTAACTGGTTGGGATTAGTAGGATTAGCTGAGGCTTGGCCTTGGAAAGCTCTAATTTAGATTTGGCCTTGACTTTGCCCCATTTTAAACCCTGGTAAGCAGAGTTGTTATCCATGTCAAATGAGATGCAAGTTGATTGTGTAATGTTACTGCACTTGATCAATGTGGAAATGAACAAGCTTTCACCATTTTGTGAATTTCTACACAAATGTGAACTAAATATCATAAAGACAAATGAAACAAGCACTAATAACACCAAACAAATATTAAGTTTTTCATCCATACTTGCTCGCAGGAAGGTTTGTTCAACCTTTCACCATTTTGGATGAATTGTGAGTCTACACCAGAATGTTTGAAAATACATAAATAAGTCATGCTGTGTCTGGAAAGATAAATAAAGGTTGGACAAGGTTCCAGCACCATTTGGACCCCACTGCTCAACTGCCATGCAAAAAACAAATAAGAAATTCACACCAAATGGCCATCAAATACTCCATTGAACGCTTTTCCGAATGCAGGTTCCACCATCATTGAGGAAGGGTAGTATGAGTGGAACAATAGAACCGAGAAAGCCACTACTGTCCAGGAAGTACATTTCTGACTGTTTAAAGTTTTCTGGATGAGCTAAAAGTCTAATGGAACAATGTTATGTGGATGAACGCGCCAAAATGGGCTCCTTAAGGCTTAAATAAGAGATTTTATCTTTGGCAAACCTGAACACTACATTCCAGCATAAGAACAACATCCCCTACTCTGAAGCATGGTGGTGGCAGTATCATAGTCTCAACGGTATTTACTATGGATGCTGACCTACAGAAAAATGTCTATCCACCATTAGCCTTTGAGCAAAAGAAGAAGAACTCAGTGTCTACAAAGAATGATCTAAAAGAGAGGGATATGGACAAAAGGCTCAAAAAGTCCAGTTCCAGCAGTAGGATGGTGGACCGCCACCTACTGCATCAACCTACCAGCATTACATGGTTAGAGCAGTTCTATAAGGACCCATGCAGTGTGCGGAGCTGTTATAGGAATTCAACATTTGCTGCCAAAGGTCACACAGTACCTCAAAGCAGAGGTTCATGCATTATGCTCAATAAATCACTGTTTGTGTCGTTAGTTGATAGGTTAATCGGAGTTCTGATCATATTTAAGGTCGAATTCATCTAGAAATTGACTGTAGATATACCCTAATAGCTCAGGTCATATTTAGTCTCAGTCATGGGTACTAGTAATATCAAGGGCTGGTTTATTCCATATTGTAAGTATTTGCAGGCTTGCTGGGTTTAAAGTTTGACATGCTGGCTTGTTTTGCGATGCTCCTTAGCCCAGGTTTTACACATTCACCTGCCTGGCATTTAAATGTCCTGTGGTACGCTGTGCCAGTACAAGTTTAAGTAAAGACCTGAGATCAGGTATTCCATGTTAAGCAAGGCTGAATTTGCAGCTTTCTTTCAATTATTCCACCGCTGACATTTGCCTACCCTTTATCGGGGGATCTTTAATCACAGCTGATACAAGAGTAACTGGGAGGGGATTGCTTTGATTTAATATGTCCTTCTGCTCTAAATGTGAACGGGAAACATTACTCATCGTCTGTAATAGACGTGTAAAGGGTATCGGGGTTACTTTCTGTTGATGTCAGACAAACACCTATTGGCCTTTTTACGTTATATATTTCACACCTCTCTAATAATGTGAACAGATTAGCTGAGGATATATGGCTCGAGTAAGGTAATGACTCGAATTGATTTTGCCGTGATATTTTACATGCCTCGGCCTCCGCAGGCTGTTAGTCTGCAGTTTGTGTATGTAATCTAGCTTTCACTAACATCAGTAATGACCCTAAACTGTCTATAATGTCCCTGCTAGCCCTACAGAGAAGGCACAGCGTAATGTACAGGTGCACCAATATGAAAAGTCTAGACTCCTAATGCATGCATGATGCATGGATTATTACATATTTATAACAGACACAATAATTATGGCACCTTTGCATCATTTGCCCGCCATTCTTATCCAAAGCCGCTCACAGTAGTAGCTGAAAATAGTTTTCGGTATTTGCCGAAGCATTGTTACCTCTATATTATAGATATTGGATCAAACCTGGTCTCGCATGAGTTAGCCACTATGCTGTCTATTTAACTGACCTTTCATTAAGCATTGCTTCCTGTGGTTGCTGATGCTAGAGACTGTCCTAGAGGCTACGGAGTGTTCATCCACAGTCACAGAGGATTTCATGAATGAATTTGTCTTTGAATTTTTGAGTAATTTTTGATGTAATATGTAAACACCGAAGGGGAGGAAAAAAGCCAAACCCTACTAGCCTACAGATCATTGGGGGAATCAGGGCCAAACGGCATCATGTCCAAACCCTTACTTGAAATTAGGAGTCTTGTATCTGTGCCACTGGTTAGGGTAATGTATGAATATTTGAAGTTTTAACATAACTAGTGTCTATATCCTACTGGGTTTTGTTAAATTCTCGCCGTATTAGCTAAGATAACCTGTTAGCTAGTAACCACTAATGATGGCAGTTGTAGTCATTTCTTCTACCTTTGACTTACTTGTTATAGCTATATATGATCCCAAATCCATGGAATGGACAATAACAAAGACGGTGTGACATTCTCCAGTGTCTTTGGTTAGGGAAATGGGTGCCATTTCTACTACTCAACCCACCAAACACAATTTTAACCTTGCCAGAGGTGCCTGGGCCTGGTGGTATTTCCTAACCCTGATTGTAGAGTCTAGAATAAGAGAAGGCTTTGGCCAAGGGTCACTGGGGTTGACAGTGTCGTTGGAAATGCCCTCCATGAGTAAGTATATAATGTGTCAAAGCCATGTCACACACCAGACCCAGCAAGTCTAAACATTTGAATCCATTCTAATAGCTTCAGGCTACAGCAGATGGCGCTGTATGAGGATGATGGGGCTATAAATACCTGCGGGGTGTGAGTGACGGGATCCATAGATTGAGAAGAGGTGGTACAGTGCAGGGAATGTCTCGCTCCATGTGTGGTCAATGGCTCTAGAGCAGATGTTAATGATTGGCTAAAAGGAGTGACTGTATGTGGGCGTGGCCAAAGACCATAGTGTGAAGGAAGTAGCTGAATCTGCAGGTGTATGGAAGCAGTGTACGGTCATACGGGTCTACCAGCAGTGGATAAAATCCCAGTCTACAGGGAATTCTCCTCGGAATTGTGCCAGAGAAGGCTTCCACCAAATCTGGCCCACCTACTTAATTCTTTGATGCCGGAGTGTCTCAATATTGATGTGACCTACATCCAGAAACATCCAGTCCAGACCAAATCCAGTCACAGCTGTGTATTTGGTCAGCTTATATCGGGCAGCCTTAGTAACGAGTACGGTGTCTATGTTCAGCAGGTCAGTACACAGCGTGATTACATTCCCACCATGCTTTGTGCATCATTCACCATGGCAATAATACCTCAGGAGCTCCTCTCGAAGGTTATCTCGTATCCTATAGCTTTGTATTCAGGAGGAGGATTACTTGCACAAATGCCGCGTAGCCCTGGTTTCATGTGCCGCGCCACTTTATTGTGTTTGATTTGTACCGTCCTTTATTGCCGTCCAGCCCAGAGGTTTTATCCACTGCCAGGATGCGGAGGCTGCCGTCCTCTGGTCACTTATTATTTTTCCACACTTGACTGAATTTACAAGAAATAAAGGGGTTAAGTTACCAGCCGTATTATGGCCTAATACCATTTATCACCCCACGGGCCTGACACAAGCCGGACATGTTTATTGTGGCCCTGGCATGGCTCAGTTTGTCCATGATAATAAATAACTGCATGTATTTCATGGCGCCGTTCCAAAGGCTCAGAGCGTGACACGTTACCGCTCGGAGAAGCAGGACACTGTGTGTAAAGCCGCTGTCACTGAGTATATGGATCTTTACGGTCTGAGACAAATAGCAGGCTGGTTAGTAAAAGTTGAAGCGCATTGTTTATAAGTTTCCTCCAGGGCTCAGAAACTGAATCTGACCTGATGTACGCCCGTTCTTGCATTCCAAGTACGCTACCATGTAAGCCTAGACAACGGGTGTTTACTGTCTGTGAATCGGTCACTTGTTTCATAATGCAGCTAGATTATCTCTAATAGGGCTGATAATTATTACCATACATCAGTAGTGTTGTGTTGCACTAGATAGGCTATCAGAGATATAAACAGTCAATGCCTGATAATCAGTCTAGCGCAGGATATGTAGCTAGCACCTAACTATAATATATCAGAATGCTGGGGGATGCTAACAGGCAAAGACAAGCTAATAAAGCAATGCTCAATTAATTAGCCAATTAAATAAAACTGGCACAAAGTGAATCTTGGGCTGGACAGCAACCCACGCAGTAGCACTTATCAGTTCCCAATGTCCTAATGTGTCGTCTACCAACTTTGCTAACATCAAATGTGTAGCTAGTGGCTAAACCCCTGTCGAAATGGACTGACTAGCGAGCTAATGCTATGCAAAACAAAGACCAGGCCAGCTAATGAGTTATTACTTACTAGCCCAACAAGAAGACGGCCAGCTCGGCACGTGTGGCATACTTTCAGCTTGTTTTAGTCCTCGCCGTCGCCACTCTGAGAATGACTCTTGTCTGGTATCTTGCTCAGTCACTCTCACTTTACACTTCCTTACTTCATACTACAGCATATCGTAGGAATACCCAAGCTAGCTTTTTCTAATAGCTAGCTGAAGACTCAGTTGTTGTGGTGTGATGGCGTAAAGATTTATGCAGTTCTGGTTACAGGTCTCATACTGCTTCTCCAGAGCTACTACTGCTATAGCAGGCGTTTCAGGCCTGGAGTGGCAATGGCAGAGATGCCACTCAAATCAAATGAAATCGCATCAAATAATAAAATCAAATCAAATCACTTTTGTCACATCACATTTTCACAGATGTGAAGGTGGGTGAAAAACTAAGGTGCGTAGTCCCTTACAGTACTTAAATACAAAAAAATATACATTAGACATTAAATATATACAATACTAAACACAAAATATCTGTTTATCCTAATATACAGTTTTATATAACAGTAATATAAAGTTGTGAATAAAAACTATGATATATCCAGATGTACACATTTCCATATAGCACTATGGTAAGGCTGTGGTAGATGAGATGCAGGACATAGAATATTGAGATATATACATATATATATATATATATATATATATATATATATATATATATATATATACACTACAGATATACACTATGAATGGAAGATAACAGTAGGTCAGTCTATATGTGCAAGTGTAAATATGCTGAATGTAAACCTCCCCCTGTTATAAGTCAGAGCTCCATCAGAATGAACTGGAGTGTGTTGTTTTAGGGTAAAAGTGTAATGTTGCAAAAAGCGTAATTTTCTTTATTTCAGAACAGTTAAAGCTGCATTATGTATGAGTGGTAAAACTGGCAGAAGTAGCATCACCATATCGTCGCTGTCCAAAGAAAAACATGTATCTCCATTTTTGTTGATTTTTACTTTTATGCATTATTCGATCACGTAAGCTGCTCTTTACACTGTGTGGGAATTTCATGAAGAATGGACCAACAGAAATGACCCAAAACTGCTTGGAAAGACGTCTGGTTCCATTGACTTCCATTCAAATGACATGAGGTTTTTGGCCTCTCCTGTAAAGTTGCCATTTTGGAGATACCTGTTTTTCTTTGGACAGTGACGATATGCTAAAACATGGTGTTTGTGTCCAGCTGTGAGTCGCCTTATGCAGTCTTAAAAGTCACAGGTCCTGGTTTGGATTTTGTGGGAGTGTTTTAGACCTCGCCATACGTCTTTACATATAAACCTCTCATACCGTTGTTTGTGTAGAAGTGTGTATACGTTTAACAGTTCTAGATATTGTTGGTGGGTTTTGCCATTTGTTACCCTGTGAAAGGAGTTGCGTTCACGACAGGGGAGTCCTGGGAAAGGGTTATCATTAGGGGTATGTAGCTGTAAGTTAAAGGTCAAATGCGTTTAGGCTATTATTGGCTAGGAGAGTTCACCATCTGGACCAACACCAACATACCTAGTTCCTAGACTACACTCCTCATGTACCTTAAGGGTGAAACGGGCTATAAAAACTGTGTGTCCAGAAACTGTTTTCAGACAAGAGCTGAGACTCTTAAAATAAAACCTACAGTCCTCAGCCTCTCCTGGTTCTTCCTTCGGTAAAAGAAAGAATGAATCAACTTCAACAGTCTTAAAAAAAGAAGGTCTGGCTGAATGAAGATACGGTAGGTACATCTTCAGACAACAGAATCCTCTTAGGGAAGGCATCCGAAACACAACTGACAAAATGTCCCTCCGCATATTGCATGCAGTGACACCTTTCCGCCAGAGGGGTCTCCAAATCCCAATAACTTATGTGGTGTAGCTTTAAGCCTATTATGTTCTCGGTTTAGTTGTTTCTTCATCCTAAGACATACCATTTTAGAGTCAAGGAGTCAACCGCAGTGAGAAAGAGGTGATGAGAGTTCTTGCTAATGACGTTTTATTTGGAAGCTCTCCGGAAATCTGTTACGGATTCGGCTTCACGGACCATACGATGCCTGTTGCCGTAGAGCCAATGAACACAGTACACTTCAGATTTCCACTGATGTGGCTGCGATCCATCTATGTAATTCAAAAAGTGCTTTTTTTGTTTTTTGTCGTCCTCTCTGCTGCTGGAGCCGAGAGTGTTGGAGTTGACGGTGAAGTTGTAAGGATGAAATATGGGACCGCTGATGTTTTCCTTTGGATCCTGTTTTGGAAAAGATTGCACGAGTCAGGGCGCTTCTCCTTAAAGAGAGCATTAAAATGTCACTCGGTGAGAAATTTACACTGCTGGAGTTAGCTATGCTCGATTAAAGGATATTTAAGGCTATACGGAGCCGCGCTCTTACATCATGCCAGTAAAGGCACACTTGAGTGGGAAATGAATTAAAGGAGACCAGGCCCAGGAATTAAAGGTAGAGGTTAAAAGGTCCGGAGCCAAATTATAACGAGGCCCTGCCACTGGACGGAGGAGCGGGGCGGGAGATTAATATGCATGGATTGTTTTTTGTGCAGGGCCTTATTCGCTGTAGGACCTCACGCTGTGAGCGCAGAGCGGATTTTAATAGCCTGCCGATGAAGTTCCCGTGTTCGTCTTTCAAGTTCGGTACGCAACATGCTGGATCTGGATTCAGGAAATGGCTTCGGCACAGGCCTGCGAGGTTACGGGAAGAAGCCTGTACTGTAGGGTGCTCGTGTTTATACGGGTAGAAAACCGGGGAATATTGATCGTCGAGTACATACATAAAAACCGCCAAGAAAGGGATCTGTAATCTTTGTCAGAATCCCAAGGCTCATTGTTTACACGCTGCAGTGCAACCATGTAATCAAGCGTTTCATCTAACTCTGACAAAACACGGAGGTTGCTCAAATTTGCAGCAAAATTGCCTCATTACTATGTTTTGCCAATATTGAAGTTACGTATCGCCGACTGTTCATTAAATAAAGTATAAATGATCAACAATCCAGTCCCTGTTTCTCCTTAGGGCTCTGCTGTATCCTAATGATGTTGTTTTAATGGCTGATCCTATTCTCTTTCTATCCTCTCAGGAATTTCCCTAATTTAAGACCCTTCTTTGGGGTTATTAATATTTCATAGCTTTCGCAGATTCCAGGTGAATCTCCGAATTCTTTCCATAAACACAGAGCTGTGCTGGAAGGCAGTGTGTGGGATGAAGTAATATCTGTTTCACCCGACGCATCAGGCAGATAACTTAGCCTGGCTAACTAATACATAAACAGTGGTGGTTTATGTGTCCCGTGGCCCTGGGGGACTTCACTAATAAAGGGGACTGTAGTCACTCGGAGACTTTTAATTCGCCCGTTGATTCTCGGTACATGCAGATTAATTCATTGTGCGTTAGACGGATAGGAAGGATTAATTATGAGATGTCTGAGGATTGAAATCGGAGATGCTGGGAGGTAATGAAGACGACGTAGTTCAAGTGATTCTTCATAATAAGCAATGTTTGTAACGTTTTTCATTCTATTACACAGGAAATTCAATAGAAAATGTGAGTTCTGTTCAACCATCAATACTATACTCGGATTAATAAGTAGAGGAGATGGTAATTGATTATTGAATGAAGTCATCGTCATGGATACAGTCTTCTTTTTTGGATAGAAAAACAAAATTCAATGGGATTCTGCCTTGTTTTCATGATTGCTCGACTGGAATAAGTAAGAGGTGCATATTCAAACCTGTCTATGCAGCGTGCACAATGACTCAGAGTCAGTAGGTGACCCTGTAATTAATTGCTTAGGTGTTGAAGACCCTGGGAGCAAAACAACTTGGTGGGCAGGTTTGACATCGTGAGACATTCTCATATTTAAGTTTCACATGTCAGCAAGGACGGGCCTTATCGCTTATCAGCGGGCAGCGATGCCCCCATGCGTCCTCCTGTTAGTGCCAGGATGAGTCCTGTTCATGTGCCTCTCTAGCGCCCCCTCTGGTTGGACTCTGCATGCGCACCTAGGTCAGCAGTGGAGTATGAATGTAGGGCAGAATGTGCAAATCAGCCATCCAGCGGTGCTGTCCACCAATGATGATGCTGCGCTGAACAAATGAGATGAGTAAATAAGTATACGTCTGTATGTACAGTGCTGTGAAAAAGTATTAGCCCCTTTACAGATTTCTTTGGTTTTGCCTGATTGGATAGGGTAGCTTTTATTCCCTTAATAAATGAAATCGTCGTTGATAAACTGCATTTGGTATTTACTCCGGATTTCGTTGTCTGATATTCAAATTTGTCGTCTGAAACGTTTAAATGTGACAAATGTGCAAAAACAAAACTAAAATCCGTAAGGGGGCAAATACTTTTTCACAACACTGTATGCTGAAGGGAGATGACCAGGTATTTGTCATAGTCTGAATTAAAAAAAATGAAAAAAGTCAGTTTTAGGTTTTTTGGTCTGTTTATATCAGAAATGGTCACTACTGAGAAACGGCTATGGAGTTATGATGTTATATTAGCACCAGAGTTAATATCACCGATGTGCTCCGGGAAGGTATTCCCAGATAAACGTACTGTCTTCCTTCATTGCAAACATCTGTGTAAAACATCTGGACTGGGCCTAGTTTATGCTTGTACTGCCAGTCCATCGGCCTAAAGTTGCCAATTACGTGCTAACAGCAGAGTGACTACAGCAGAGTGACTACAGCAGAGTGACTAGAGCAGAGTGACTACAGCAGAGTGACTAGAGCAGAGTGACTACAGCAGAGTGACTACAGCAGAGTGACTACAGCGCTACAGAGTGTTGTATTTACGTGGCGTAGGGCTTGTTTTGCATTCAGCAGGTGTGGCTCCACTCTCTCCATGGCCACCTCTCTCTTCTCTCGTACAGAGAGATCAGTGTGAGTGCCATGGGCGTCCCCATCAGCGAAACAGCACTGCACGGATACACTCCTCTCTGCTCTTCACAAGACTGACAGACGTCTGACTGATTCCATATCACAGCCTCATTACGGCGAGGGGAGGGAACTGCAGGCCGGCTTAATTTGTTTAATCTCTGTCCTCCTGGCCCAGTGAAGCCTGAACTGACCGGAGGGCCACAGTGAATCTCGGTTAGACGCATACTGATGGTCAGCGGACAGCGTATCCGGAAAGGTGTGTTTGTGCTGGACGACATTCCTTCCTGCTATACAGTGTTAGAGTTGGTTCTTGTGGCTCTGGTGTTAAGGCGTTAAGGTTTGTTCGGTTGCTTAAAGGTTGCTGGGCTTAAACATGGATGTCACTTTGTTGTCGTACGGGCCGTGATTGGTAGACCTGCTATATGTAGTATTAAGTTGAAATGAATGCATGGCACTTTTAGCTTGGTGCTAATATTCCATAGAAATGTACATAGAGGCATTAGCACAAGTTAGCATACCTGTTTTGTTGGTAACTTGAAGAGTGAAAAGTTCTGCATTCTGGAGAAACTTGCTGACGCAGAATGATGGTGATGGTAACCAGACGTCCTGAAGAGTTTAATGCCACTATAAAAGCTCCCTCACAGAAAGCTTATTCCATGAAATGGTTATGAATGCCTGATGACTAGGTTACTATGGTTACTATGATAGTATTTGGCCTAAAATGTATTTTAAAGTATTTCTTTGAATTAATTTGTGGTGCTGCATTGGTTGCTGGGTGTCGTACGTTGTTGTAGACAAATTGGTCTCCAAAGAACAAAAAAACTTTTACCATCATTAATTTTGCTTATAAAACTCAGTAGACGTGTGTAGATTCACTGGTGGGTTTGGATAGTTAATAAAAACAGCTATTTGTGTTATAGACATGGTGACGTCTGGTTCCCATCACTACCACTGTAAAGAAAAAGCCTAAGTCAACTTCTGTACGTTTCTCTACGATTGCCCCTTTCACATTAAACCCACCCTGAATTACTCTATTCACTTTGCAAGAAATGAAGAATTGAAAGATTTTGGAAACAATTTTGGAAAAAAAGATTTTTCCAACTAAGTTTCTTTATTAAATGCTCTGCTGTATAATAATATATGCATAATTATATATATATATATATATATTGTATATGACATGACTGAGCTATATAGTGGTGGATGAAAAGCTGTTGTTGTATGTTGTAGTCGTGTTATAAATGTAGTAAACCACTTTAGCCCGTTCTTTCCAGGATTTTTTTTTTTATCATTCTGCTTCTATTTGGTGTCATATTGTGTTCACTACATTTACATCTATGGCATTTAGCTGTCCCTTTAGAGTCTTGCCCAATGACTCTTTTTGGTGTAGCATGGCATGGTCACCCAAACTGGGAATTTAAACCCAGTCTCCCACATGGTGTGGTAGCTCACTGACAGGGAGTGATGCTATCTGTTGTGTCACACAAGCTACATGTTAAGTCTTCAACATTCTAGTCAACTTTTTGGTAGAGCACATTTTAAGTTACTATATCTTAATGAAGAAGGTGTTGAACTTACCCTGATTGCATCATCTCTACCAAACGGCAAAGGTGCGTCAGGCTAAGAAAAGGAAAATTACTTTTAACATAGACGCCTTCACTGTTCTCAACCATAGAGGAAGTAGGGAACATGTAAGTCTTTCCACGCATGTGGATGGCCTTGGGTGGAGTTGTTGAAGTTTTTTTTTTTACTTTTTATTACAAAATTATAAAAAAAATTTGGAATGATGACACTTTATATATATATATATATATATATATATATATATATATATATATATATATATATATATATATATATCACAAAGAAGTCTAATAAGAATTATATTAAATAAATACATTAAAAGTCTAATTGTTTCTCGAGTGCTTGCTTTGTTATTATTGCTCCACACAAATAAAATTTCCCACCAGGTTCAGGAACAGCTTTTACCCACGAGCCTTCAAACCAGTCAAACCGACAGAACCTACCAGAACATGACTATGACAGTTACAGATCTAGTCCTGATCAACCCAGCAGCTGTACCTTGAGCTCCACTAGCCCATAGCACTGTATGCATTTGCACTTTAGCTAGACCTCTATACCTGAACATCTGTGTGGGTTCTATACTGAACATAGACTGTAAGCTGTATGGCTGTTTACCTGAACATTAGCCACTATTCTCACTACCTGCACTGTGCACTATTATACCGTGTTTTCATCTTCTGTTTGCAGCCACATACTTAACTGAACACCTGGCTACCTCAACATACTGTACTTTCCTACATGTGCACTTAACACTAAGCTGTATTACTATTGCACCTCCGTTCTAGTATTCTAACATCCTGACGTTCAGTTACTGCTCATACCGTTTATGCACATATAGCCATGTGCCTGATGGTGTTCCATTATACCGCACACCCTGTATTGTTAAAATGACAAAGTTGAATTCAGTTGGATTAAATTGAACTGAATTGACCTAAACACACAACGCCAAAGCTGCACACAGATGCAGAGCTGAGCAGCTCCTTAGGTGGCGTCAGAGCAGAGATTTAAATGTTAGTAGTGAAATAACTCTCTGGGTGTCAGCAAGAGAAACACACACAAGACCACACAGATTCAACATTTCGACATCTTTGGAAAAGATTAGCAAGAAAGCCACAAGAAAGAGCAGCTACTAGCTCTACAACTTCCCAAGGCCATTATAACTGATAGGAAATGTCAGAACAAACACCAGTGAACTTTTACTGCCACTACTGGGAATGTCTTAATCTCAGCAGTAAATCAGTGTCGATGGGTGCTGGAGAGAGAACCGTGAACTTAGTACAAAAGGCCTTAGGTTGTGAAATTCGACAGATCGACAGATCTACAAGGCCCACCATCATAACACTGCCCACACTCTCAGAAATGCTGTTATCTAACCCATCCTGTTCGGAAACTTTATACTTATAACTTACTTACTTTCATGCTATTGAATCAGCCAGGCTGGGCCAGCTAGGCCCTACTGTCCTTATATAGTTGGTAGGGGAACTCCACCGATATGTCAGACATGCATCATGGAATATGCATAACGATATACTGTAAATGAAGAGCCATTCAGGATGGTTTAGTCCTACGTTCTCAGAACGCAGAACTGTTTACAGTGGTGGTGATGGTAACCAGATGTCCGAGCTAAAGCGTCTGGAATGTCAAATTTGTTAGGTAGATTCTGCCTGATGTCTGACGCATTGTTTTATGATGGGTTTGTGCTTGTAACATATTTTAACTCCTGTATTTTAATCAATTTGTGGTGGAGGAGTGCCTGTAGGGTGCAAAACAGAGCCCAACGCCCTAAAGAGCACATGTAGGTTCACTGGTGGATAAAATAAAACATCTATATTTGTACTGTGCACATGGTGACCCCTGGTTCCCATCACCACCACTGTAAACAAGACAGAGTGTGCAAGTTTGTCTCTTATTGATATACAGGTCACATCAAACCACTCTGTAAGTTTCCAAAACTGATATAAAAAAAAATCTAAAAACAAAACAAAAAAACTTTGGTGGAGTTTCCCCTTTAACATATTTAATATTTCTATATGTCAAAAAATGAGAAAATCGGGTTATTATCAGTCCAGTATTGGAATAGAGTAGATTGATTGGATTAGGTTAGATTAATTAGATTAGATTAGAGTAGAATAGTGTAGAGTAGGTTGATTGATTGGATTGAATTAGATTAGATTAGATTAGATTAGATTAGATTAGATTAGATTAGATTAGATTAGATTGGGTTGGATTGGATTGGATTGGGTTGGATTGGCTTGGATGGGATTGGATTATATTGGATTAGATTAGATTAGATTTTCTTGGGTGGGATTAGATTAGATTAGATTGGATTGGATTGGGTTGGACTAGATTGGCTTGGATGGGATTGGATTAGATTAGATTAGAGTAGAGTAGATTGGATTAGTTTAGATAAATTAGATTAGAGTAGAGTAGTGTAGAGTAGGTTGATTGATTGGATTGAATTAGATTAGATTAGATTGGGTTGGGTTGGGTTGGGTTGGGTTGGGTTGGATTGGATTGGATTGGATTAGATTGGCTTGGATGGGATTGGTTTTTATTATATTAGATTAGATTAGATTAGATTGGCTTGGGTGGGATTAGATTAGATTGGATTAGATTAGATTAGATTAGATTAGATTGGCTTGGGTGGGATTGGATTAGATTGGATTAGATTAGTTTGGATTATAATAGATTACATTCGTTTGGATTGGAATGGAATAGATTAAACTGTATTATCATTGTGCAAAGCCAGTGAATTACAGATTGCAAATATAATCAATGTAATCTTGATAAGCGCTGACATGTAGTCGCTGGTGAAGAGCATATCAGGGGTTACTCAGAGGGCTGCACTGATACTAATACTAACTCTAATGTATTATTGGTAAAAGCCATGTTTTTCGTCTTCACAACTAAAACACCTCAACGTATCAGGCTGAAATGAAAGGCATACCATATTCCATATTCACTCGTTATCAGTAAAATAGTTTTTGTTGTGTTTTTATGCTTCACAGGTCCGTTACACCTCCGCTACACGTCCAGTACGTTAGGAACCTCTACAACCCCATGCCGCGACGTCTGGCATGTCGAGTTAGCAAACATGGTGGCCCGACGCCATACCGCCAGCTTAATACATATCGCCCATATCAGTCTATATTTATCATCAGTTATTGATCCTGATAACCTTTATCTTCCTTCCCAACAGCACCACACTCCCACACCTTCTAGGTGCAGCTATTACTAGCTGACAGTGAGTGTGTAATCTGTGCAGTCTTGTATGAGCACTGACTCTAAAGACCAATCCAAAACCAAAGTCTATCATTACCACAAGAGACCAGAGGTTCTCTCTCTTACCATGACCGTCATGTCTGATTTAGTTGCGTCATAGCGATGTTAAATGAACGAGGCAGTTTCAGCCTTGGAGTTCTGGCCTGTCACGTTCACTGCAGGTGCCAACGTCTAGAGACAGTAACCCTGTGATTCCTACATAGTAACTTTCTCATGCTAGGAGCTTCACTAATTTAGCATCAGTGGTTTTCTGTACTCTAGGAGTTTTCAGACACACTTGCCAACACAGTCAGAGCAGTCTGAGGCTGAGAGAGAACAGGGGGTCAGGCTGGGGTCTGCTGTGAGCAGCATTATCTGCGAGCTGAGCTAGGAAGAGAATGCATCTTCATGTCTCAGGTTTGAGGCACACAGACAGTGAGGTTTAGACCCACTGCTGAGTATTGTAACGTCATACTGAGTTGTATTGCAGCCGTTCAGAATTACATATTAATTCAATTCTGTGTTTTAGTTTAAGCTTCGTTCTGTTTTGGTGTTGACAGCATTTGTGATCTACTGTGTGTTTGGTCACATCTCTGACGTTTTTGAGCTTTAGTTTTTTATTTTAGATCAAAATAATGAGGAAAATGGGAGGTTGGAGCTATAGAAGCCTCAGTACCTGTGCTGGTAGATGCTAGGTGTGCTAAGAAACTCTTCTGCAGGTCTATAAGTTAATCAGTACTTAAGTAGTTTTGTGATTTAGTACTTTTGCAATTGTACTTTTTTGTACTTTTGCGGTTGTTGAGTAAAATGCTATATAATACAATATAATAGTATATAATAGTACAGTACAGTATCCGGAATATATATATATATATCCGGAATATAATATATATATATGTACAGGGGTTGGACAATGAAACTGAAACACCTGGTTTTAGACCACAATCATTTATTAGTATGGTGTAGGGCCTCCTTTTGCGGCCAATACAGCGTCAGTTCGTCTTGGGAATGACATATCGTGCGTCCTGCACAGTGGTCAGAGGGAGTTTAAGCCATTCTTCTTGCAGGATAGTGGCCAGGTCACTACGTGATGCTGGTGGAGGTTCGTCCTTCTTGGTGGTATGCTGACATTACCCTGGACACCGTGGCTCTTGATACATCACAAAGACTTGCTGTCTTGGTCACAGATGCGCCAGCAAGACGTGCACCAACAGTTTGTCCTCTTTTGAACTCTGGTATGTCACCCATAATGTTGTGTGCATTGCAGTATTGTGAGCAGAACTGTGCTCTTACCTGCTAACTGAACCTTCACACTCTGCTCTTACTGGTGCAATGTTCAATCAATTAAAATCCAATTTAGCCATGAGACCTCCCACACTTAAATGACAGGTGTTTCAGTTTCATTGTCCAACCCCTGTATGTGTATATATATATATATATGTATATCTAATGTGTGTTTAATTAATGGAAGGGACAAAACACATAAGATTGTCACTCATATTTACACCTGTGTACATTTACAGGATTTAGCTGACGCTCTTATCCAGACCAGACTGACGTACAAGGTTAATCATATACAGGTTTGGAGTCTTGCACAAGGACTGTTATTGGTGTAGCACAGGTAGTAACCCAGACCGGGATTCGAACCCCAGTCTCCCACATGTGGTGGTGTTGGCTCCCTGGCAGGTAGTGGTGTTATCCGCTGAGCTACACCAACCACGCCATGTGTGTAAATGTGAAGTAGCAATAAACATGGTTTGGTTTGATATATTTTACCCAGGAAATCTATACTGGATGATGTTTGACTTTACACATGGAGTATATAGTGTAAATAGGAACAAAATACAACTAAAACAAAAATCTGTTTATGAGTATCGGTTACATCGTTGCTATCGTTGTTCGCCCGTTTTACTGTGTACTGGGATTGTAGCATAGCATTGCATGGTCTGCGGTGCAACTCGTTTCTTTAATCCCTAAATAAATGAGTGCCAAAAATGAAGTTGCCAGGTTTCGGCCTGACTGTAGTGATGGATACCGGGCTGTACTGCCTGTCTGCGTATCGTCTAGACTGTGTGACTCATACAGTGCAGTCTCTGTGTATTGTCTGTACTGCTGCCTACTAACTGGAGGGCCGCTGCGAGCATGTATGAATTCCATTACACCCATGTGAATGTGTGTGTGTGTGTGTGTGTGTGTGTGTGTGTGTGTGTGTGTACTGATCACACATGGCAAACAAGCCTTAAAGCCTCTTTCCCACCTACAGGCTCCTCTCAGACAAAGAGCAGCTGCGGTGGGTGCGAGTTCCTCCGCACGGCCTCCTCTGCATAAGCATTCCAGTCAGCGCGCTGATGAACCAATCTAATTAGGAATAAAAGACAATGCTCACGTCTGAGGGGCTGCTGGAGATAAAGCCAGCAATGTATGCCAGCGGCGGCTCAGAGGCAGCGGGCTAATGAGCTCCGAGTCAGCGCTGCGCCAGGGTGGAGTAGCGCTCCGAGGGGCGGGGAGGGGAGAGAGGCTCTCCACGCCGGGGGTAAGAAGGAGAGGGGCAGTTTGGAGAGGTGGGGGGGGTCAAGGGTGGTAATAGAATCTTGCCCCTTGCGGGGCTCCCCCCCCACCACTCCCGTGAGCGGAGCAGGACGGCGGGGAGGTGGGTTTCCTCCCACAGGTCAGTGCTGGGAACCGGCGGGTTGTGCATTTATTACTGTCATTATCACTGCTGCTGCACACACACCCGCACACACACCCATACACATGCAGGTACACTAGGGGTGCCGGGGTCACTCGCAAATACAACACACTTCACCCCTCCGCTCGTCTTTAGGAGTGTGTGTGTGTTTACATGGGTGCATGTGTTTAAGTGCCCAGTGTTGGAGGCGGGTCCTCGTTTGTCTGTGTGTTATTCACTGAGTTACTTATTTATGCCACCGTTATGTATGGAAATGGCCCCTAAACACATCCTTTGCCTAGTTACAACACATCCAGTGTTGGGCTCATTGATATCAATGTTATTAGTCATGTCACACATTGCAGAAGTATGTGCACCCTCGAATGAGAATATGTTTCTAAGGTGGAGGTGTTGAAAGGGTTAAAAGAAAGATAGCTTTGATTCTTATTTATTTATTTATTTATTATAAATATGACAGGTAAATAATTAAGCGATAACTTGTTAGCACCTGATGCTGAAAGCATGCGTGCTTGTTTATCTCGTTATTATTATTGTTATGTTTGCTGATGTAGAAGTTATGTGCATTTACTGCACGTTTCTTTTCTTAGCAGCTAGAGACGTGTGTGTATATATACCTGTGAAAATGTGTGCGTGTCTAATTGAGTGTTGAGATGGAAACGGAGTCGCTCAGAATGGTTTGGCATGATATATGCATGATAAGGTTTAAGGTATAAGACGTAATCCATTTATTTTATTCTAATAAAGTTATTTCATGTATATGCATTTTCAACATTCATGCCTGTTTTACCATCATCAGCATTACCTATATAAACCTGGAGGCACATGAAGGTTCTCTTGTGGTTTGGGAGTGTAAATTAAATGGCTGTGTTTGTGCTGTGGACATGATGATCCCTGGTTGTCACCTCTACTGTGTAGAAATGTGAGTCTGTACAATCAACCATTTCAGATTTGTTTTAATTCAACTTAATTCAATTCAAAATTCATTATTTATTGTGGTTATACCAGTACAGGGTTGTACGGTATAATTAGGCTACTGCTCCTGCGCAGTGATTAAGAAATATATATGTGTGTATGTGTGTGTGTATATGTGTTTGTGTGTGTGCGTACGTGTGTACTTGTGTGTGTGTGTGTGTGTATATGAGTGTGTGTACATACGTGTGTGTGTGCGTACGTGTGTACGTACGTGTGTATGTGTGTACACGTGTGCGTGTGTATGCATGTATCTGAGTGTGTATGTGTGTGTACGTGTGTGTGTATGTACGTGTGTGTGTGTATGTACGTGTGTGTGTGTTTACATGTGTATGAGTGTGTGTGTATGTACGTGTGTGTATGAGTGTGTATGAGTGTGTACGTGTGTACGTGTGTATGTGTGCATAAGTGTGTGTGTGTGTATGTATGCATATGATTGTGTGTGTGTGTTTGTGTGTACGTGTGTGTGTGTGTATGTGTGTGTGTGTGTGTATGTGTATGTATGTACGCGTGTGTGTGTGTATATACGTGTGTGTGTATATGTATGTATGTATATGAGTCTATGAGTGTACCTTTATATGAGTGTGTACGTGTGTGTGTGTGTATGTACGTGTGTTTGTGTATATGTATGTATGTATATGAGTGTATGAGGGTGTGTGTGTGTGTATGTACGTATGTATATGAGTTTATGTATGTGTGTGTATGAGTGTGTGTGTGTGTACGTTTGTGTATGTGTGTGTATGTATGTGTGTGTGTGTGTTGTATATGAGTGTGTATGTATGTATATGAGTGTGTGTGTATGTATGTATATGAGTTTGTGTGTGTGTATGTACGTGTGTATGTATGTATGAGTGTGTGTGTGTGTGTATGTACGTGTGTATGTATGTATATGAGTGTGTGTGTGTGTGTGTGTATGTACGTGTGTATGTATGTATATGAGTGTGTGTGTGTGTGTATGTATGTATATGAGTGTGTGTGTGTGTTGTGTATGAGTGTGTATGTGTGTGTATGTATGTATATGAGTGTGTGTGTGTGTGTGTGTGTGTGTATGTATGTATATGAGTGTGTGTGTGTGTGTGTGTGTGTGTGTGTGTGTGTGTGTGTGTGTGTATACGTGTGTGTTGTATATGAGTGTGTATATGTGTGTATGTATGTATATGAGTGTGTGTGTGTGTGTGTGTATGTATGTATATGAGTGTGTGTGTGTGTGTGTGTATGTACGTGTGTATGTATGTATATGAGTGTGTGTGTGTGTGTGTGTGTATGTATGTATATGAGTGTGTGTGTGTGTGTGTATACGTGTATGTGTGTGTATGTGTGTATGTGTGTGTGTGTATATACGTGTGTGTTGTATATGAGTGTGAATGTGTGTGTATGTATGTATATGAGTGTGTGTGTGTGTTCGTGTGTGTGTGTATATGTATACGTGTGTGTGTGTTTACTTCTATTTTTGCTCTAATGTACCATTTACCACCAATAGCTTCCCCTCCCTGTCTGATTCCAGCGTTATTAATTTGGTCAGCGTTCCGAATGTCCTGCATGCCGTCTTTCCGTAGGCACACGGGGGGAGACAATACATCAGAGGCATATCATTGGACATTAATGTACATTTGATGCCACGGCGAGCTGCCTCATTTTTGCTATATTGATGCAGGGCTGCATAACACGCTTCCCCTGTCATCCCCCCTCATTACATTCCGTATGTGTGCTTACATGTCTAGCTGAAATTGATCTGGTCCCTCTCGTTTGAGAACATATGTGCCAACAGCTCAGTGATGGGGCATAAACTACAATCTCGCAAAACAATAATGAT
>JAMWET010003320.1:195000-210000 GCA_024036415.1 Prochilodus magdalenae | reverse complement strand
ATTATATTACTTTATTACTACCAGTTAATGTTACTATTGCACTATTGCACACGTCTTTACTCACCTTAGAACCTCACTATGGACTAGAGTGGATATTTTATTATGAAATATGGCATTTCTCTCTTCCTTGTGTGTAAAGATGAGACGACTGTGTCTGCGCTGGTCATAAACCCATGCTGTGCCATGCAGGACCGTCCCTTCTCCCCATTCCTCACCTGAAAGTAAAACTCAGCAGCCGCTCGGGTAGTTCCCAACGTTTATTTGACTTCATAATGATGTATATTGACATTTTGACATTATACAGTAACTTAAGCCTCCTCTTTACATGTAGTGCAGCACATGATGAAATCCATGTTTGGAAAGTTATTACACACGTCCGTCAAAGCAGGACTGCATATAACGTAATAAACTGTGTCCTTCAGTTTCCCACTGGCTGCAGCTTGGCGACGAGCATCGACATTTCACATTCTGGGCTGCGGCCCAATAGCTGATGCCAGGATAGTTTACCCCCTAACTGGACATAAACACAGGACAGAACGTCACACTGAGGGCACCAGCTGAGGCGCAAGTTCACATCCTTTAACACGCACAGCATCTCAAACCTGAAGGAGAAATGCACCTCCATTCTGAGCCGCAGTAAAGACGTTCCTGTGTTTATAGAAGCTAGAGTTGCATTTAATACAATGTGGATCAGTTTCATAGCAATGAGCAAATCCCAGCTGTGGACTGAACTCAGTGTCTGGTGATGGACTGTTGGAAATGGTCAGCTCCTTTTGCTCTACAGATCCTGGTGTGTCATTAGTAAACGAGTGTACAAGTGAAAGTAACAGTAATTCCTCTGAAATGAAGGGCATTAAATGGACGTTTGCTCCGCCTATGCTGCAGCAACAGCCTCTGTTTTTTTGGTAAGTATTTAAACTAGATGTTGGAGCACTGCTGTGAGGATTTGATGGCCTTCCTGAAGTCAGGTGTTGGACATTTATATTTCTTATCCAGAGCGACTTACCAGGTTAATCATGTTATAGGTGGGCCAGTGTAGTGTTAGGCGCCTTGCCCAAGGACTCTTATTGGTGTAGCACAGTGTAGTCACCCAGACCCAGTCTCCCACATGTGACTCCCTGGAGGGTAGTGGTGTTATCCACTGAGCTACACCACCAAGCAGTTCTGGATTACTCCAACCCATCCCAAAGGTGCTAAAGCTACATCACTCCTGAGAGTGTTGTTCTGTACCCCTCTAGCCGACACTTGGAACTGGACATGGTGATGTGGGGATGTGTTTACACCATCAGATGTAGTGTTGGGGTAAACTGGATGATTATTGGAAGCTTGTGTGAGCAAACCCTGAATGGTCTAACACACACACACACACACACACACACACACACACACATATATATATATATATATATATATATATATATATATGTCTGGAAATAAATCAGCCCACGTCCAGTTTCCTTTCTTAGTCACAAGAACCATGTAATCAGGTTCTCAGTGAGGAACCGCTGGGTTCTAGTTTTACTGGTAGATACAGTGAGCGTCTGGTTCATAAGAACAAGGTCCAGCAGCAAACACACAGGACAACACAGCTACAGACTGGCAGAGGGCCAACCCACTCTCTACTGACCGCGATGAGCGCCACCTCATTCCAATGTCCCTTAACCTCCGTAAGATGACCTCAAGTGACCTACAGAGAGACTGGCGAGCGGTGGCTGGGGTGAGACGCAGGCTTCTGGAGGTCATTAGTGATTTTCTAAATACACAGATCTAATACAATATCTGATCTGGAGTTTGGGAGACATGCTTCCAGTAGTGTAGAGAATCAAACAGAACTGAGGAATTCTGGTCCAACACAAACCCAGAACCTGTACACCTAGAGAACCTGATCACTTTCAGGTGGGCTCTTCAGTTTTTCCAGAGCTGTATATATACTGTACATATATCTAGCTAACCAGAGCAGCTCTAGGTGGCCCACCCATTAGCAGCTACAGTCTTTTCATTAGAGCTAAAATTAGAGCCGTTCAGAAGATAACAGCGTGATAATTCAGCAGCCGTTATTGGGTGATTATGAGGCACGAAAACTTGTGAAAACACCCAGTTGGACTTCCTTAAAGTACCCGAATTCACAACTTAGAAGGTTCAGACACTGTTGGATGTGTTGGATGTGATTTTTAACGTTGGGTAATAAAGCACAAAGCAACTTGTGAAAAACAGCAAGCGTGCACAGCAGTAAATGGTACTAATTCAGAAAAACTTGTTTCTCTTCATCTACTATGTATGTACTTTACCTCTCTTTCCTTAATTACATAATAAAAAGTTATAAATAAATGTTTTACTTTATTATTTAAAAGTTCTTCATTGAAATCATAATAATAGTAATAAAGGGGGTGGTGCTTGGTAAATCTAAATTCTATTCAAAATAAGACCAACAATCTCCAGCGTATACGGTATGAAGTGTACAACTCAACATTTCCACAGTTGACTTCAGTTGTTATTTGGAAGGAATAGTAATAATAAGATAATGACATATACCTGCTGCCTACAAATCCAGATAGTGTGCTGTGTGCACTATACGGTACATGGATCACCTGTAAAGCATCTACAGTGTATTATCTTGTAGGTATATTATTTTTAAGATCGTACAGATTTGTTGACTAGAAATCTACACGACAATGAACCAATATAGCATTTGGGTAGGATATCACAGTTCCATCTGTTAAAACTATGGAGAATTTGCTACAGTTATAAAATGTCTGAAATTACAAGCTATAAATAATTATAGCTATAGGCAAACGCAGTCCCAGTGCTATGTCAGTGAATTACAGTACAGATCACTTGCATGTTCACAGATAGTTGTTGTCGTATGGAACCAAATACATTTTAGCATTTAGCAGAAAACACTCACAGCTAAACTGGTTTTAATTGCGAGTTTAATTATAAATTACTCTGATTGAATGTTATATATGTTATATGCCTGTATATTGAACAGTTAGCCAACTTTGGGAGCCCTCAGGTCATGACCTTTCTTAGTGCCATGTGTCCCATGGATTTTCTGGCCATGGTCATGGTCTTCGCCCTTTCAAAATGAAATACCTTTTTCCACAATTAAACGGTAAAATGTGGATCCAATATCACTGCTTTTAGTAAAATTGAGATTTTCTGGTCATGTGATGTCATCAAATCTTTTTCCACAATTAAACGGTAAAATGTGGATCCCATATTACTGGTTTTTGTATTCCATATGACAGCACTATACAGTAGGGAGTATTAAATATTAAACATACAGGATATACACCAGGTATATGTACTATATGATTACAGGTATAGATGTACTATATGACTACTAATGTAAACACTGATTACAGTTGGTGTTTATTAGTGGACTGTACTGACACATGCTGCTGTGCAAGCCTCCACCTTTCCTATAATGACCAATGTCCTGACTTTACTACCTTCATTCTTATAAAAGCGCCTCCGTTTCAGACCGGGCCTTCACTAGATCCGGTAAAAGCGAGTCTCGTAAGTAGGTGGAATAAGTGGAATTCTTCCACATGTTGTGAGCGGTGTGTGGGAGTAGCGGCAGGGACTCTGACACTCCGCCTGACGTTCCATTAGGACTGTAGTCCTGCTTTAGCGCCGCGGCCAGTGCGGATGATGTGATTTGTCCAGCTGTGCGTGTCTCTCTGTTCCACTTTGCCGTTTTTGAGTCTGTGCCTCACCCCGGTGCTTTCCTGATGGCCTGGACTGATAGGCCCACTCCCCCCACCCCGCTCCGCCACCTCTTCTCCGCCACCTCCTTTCCACCGCCTCCTCTCCTAGGGCTGGCAGGCTGCTCGTGCCACACGTATAAGGTCCTACAGCTTTAACTTGATGCCTCCCCTCACCCCCCCACCAATCGTATGCCCAGCCCAGTACTCCGCCTGGCAGCTCTGCTACCTCTAATTGTTATTAATCTACTCCAATTAAAACGGGCCGCTTCCCTGTCACCACTTCTCCCCTTCTTCCTTTGACAGGCATGTACACTGTTGACACGCAAGGAGGGGAACGCTGTAAGGGAAAGGCTGGTGAAGACTTGAGCGCGGCCCGGCGTAGCCAAGGCTGGAAGGCCTGGCCGTATTTGAATAGCGGCCGTTATCAAATACGTTCATTAGGTTACATGCTCCACTTGATTAATTATATTTAAAGAAATCGCAGGCACTTTGGATCTTTCGTCTGGCAGAGAGCTACAGCATGCCACAGATCCCTAATTTCAAGAAGAAAGAAAGAGGGGGCTGAGGGCAGTGTTTTTTTCTCTCTCGCTCTCTCTCTCTCGCTCTCTCTTTCTCTCCCTCTCTCCTTCCCTCTCTCTCTGACTATTCTGGACAGGCTGTGCAGCTCCCAGAGGAGCAGAACGTATTCAAATGTATCTCCATCAATGAGCACGGTAATTATGAATTCCCCACTAATTAGTATATACACTACTTTCCTTGCATATTTGATTTCCACTGTGAGATGGTAATAAGGGAAATGCCCATTTTTGTCTTATCTCATGAAAATTCCAGAATGTTAAAGGGGGGAGGGCAGATGGTGAGAGAGACGGGGGATGCATTAAATATGAAAAAAAAAAGGGAAGAGAGAGAGAAAGAGAGAGAGAGAAAACTTTACAGATAATTGGTATGGTTACTGAGGGGATAAAACAAGGCTCCTACCTTGCAGTGAACATTCAGCCTGCTAAATATGCCTTTTAGAGCCTCTCTACTTTAGCTAAAAGCCTTTCTGTTATTCCTGCTCCCTCCTTTTTAGCTCCCGTTTTAATAAACCCACCATGTTTTTCTTTTTCTTTTTTTTGTCCTCTTAAAGGAAAAACATGCAGCCCTACAGCTCATTTATTTATTTAATTATTTATTTTATTTTTTATTTATTTATTTATTTTCCCTCCTTCTGTCTTTGTTCCACTCATAAATTATCTCCTTGCATTTTTCACTGTTTCTGCTTTATTGGCTTGTTCTCCCCTCAAATCCTAATATTTTGAATACGTTACGAGTGCACGTTTGACCTACTATGCCGAAGTATCGTATTTACAGCGCTGCTGCTCTTTCCTTGTACTGGCTTACGGGTTAATAAGAGATTCCACGCTTCCACACGTTCCAGCACCAGATGTTTCCGAGGCATAGATCAAGTACTATGAATTGCGAACTGGATCACTGTGGTGGACGGTGGACTAACCCTGGTGACCCAGTTCTTCCAAACAGTCGATTTTATAAAGGCTCTTGTGTTGTAATTGGGATTTCCTCAGTAAACTCCACAGGTGTGGTCTGTAGAGAGTTCTACCGACACAACAGAACCAGCAAGGAAGCTGCAGTGTCTCTTGGCTAGAGCCAGTAAAACATCCGCTCCTTCCCCAGAAGCTAGAACCATCCGGTAACTTGGCGTAGGAAGTTGCACAAATGGCTGCAGCCAAACGGAATCAACCATCAGGAATGTAATGTGCTGGGTAGGTCTGACGTTGTTACACACCCGGCCACACATGTGACGTAGGCACGGACGGGCCCTATCAGGCCACGATTGCAGACGAGCGGTGGTGTCCTCCATGAGTCAGTGCCAGCACCATTGGCAGACGGCTGCACCACCCAGGACTACATGCACGCAGACCGTTACAGCGACTGTCCTTAACACCACGTCACCGTCACTGCAGTGGTGTCGTGCCAGACTGTCATGGAGTGACTCAGAATGGCAGCGGCCCATCTTCAGTCACCCGGCTTTAGCCTAGGTGGTGGCTTCCAGTGAATCCGTGTGTGGAGGCACCGTGGTCAGCACCAAGATGAAAGGTTTGTCGTCACACGTCCAGAAGGCCTGGTGTCCCTCCACCTCCACCCCTACCGCACCATCTGCAGGAACTGTGTGAGGGTGATCAAGCTGCATGGGATGGATTATCACAGGACACCATTAGGAACCTCCTTGCTGAGATGCCTAGCATTTGCCATACAGGGAGGCAGTACTTCTGTATGTGTAGTTCAATAAATATTGATCATATCAGTCTAAATTTATCATCAGTTATTGATCCTGGTCACCTTTATCTTCCTTCCCAACACCACCGCACTCCCACACCTCCTTCTGGGTGCAGCTGTTCTGTGATTTGACTTGTGTGTATATATATATATATATATATATTAATATGTACATATCCTAACATCCCTACTCCATGGTGTTGATCCATACAGTATTTGAGATGTGTGATGTGAGATGTGTACTTCCTGGGGTGTGTGTACATCAGTCGTGACTCTTTTCCACATTCCTCTCCACATTAGTGTGATTAGTGAGGAAGGAACTGTGGCTGATCATCATAGCTGGTCAGTAGCGTCGTCACTGAATTCAGGCTAGCGGGTAATGACAGCATTTCCTCATCAGGAAATAAGCAATAAAATGTGACAGGATATCCCACACTTAGCAGAACCAGTCCTCTGTTATTGCATCCTTTCCTTCTGACACTGTCCGCAGGGTTTGTTCCGTTTTCCTCCCGTTGTTTGCGTTTGAGGAGAGCGCGTAGCGGCGGAGCGATTAAGCCCATTTCCTTGGGTTACATGATCGTTTCAGCGTAAACAGAGAAATATACGGCTCTGAGAGTTATTTTTCTTTCAGGATCGTGGCCGTTCGGCAGGGTGGAGCGCGTGGAGGCCGAGGGTGATCGTTATAACTGGGAGCAGTTGGGGTCTGGAAAGCCACCTGCGCAATAAACATGCCACGAGGGTTGAGAGGGAGGCTGTGTTCTCACTCTGCCTCGGCCATTCGCTCCCTCGCTCGGGTCATTACGATGGCGAAGGGCTGTGGGAGCACATGCTTTCATTCTGAAAAACTGCAGTGCTCCCTCTCTCTCCCTCCCTCTCTCTATCCCTCTCTCTCTCCCTCCCTCTCTCATTCTCTCTCTCTCTCTCTCCCTCTCTCTCTCCTTCTCTCTCTCTTTATCCCTCTCTGTCTCTCTCGTTCTCACTCTCACTCTCCATCACTCTCTCTCTTCCTCTCTCTCCTTCTCTCTCCCTCCCTCTTTATCCCCCTCTCTCTCATTCTCTCCCGCCCTCTCTCCTTCCCTCTCATTCCCTCTTGCTCTCCTTCTCTTTCTCATTCTTTTTCCCTCCCTCTTCTTTCTTCTCTCTCTCTCTCTCTCTCTCTCTCTCTCTTCCTTTCTCTTATTCTTTCTCTCCTTCTATTTCTTTTAAAACTTTCTGTTTCTCCCAAACTGTGCCCCTCTCTCTCTCTCTCTCTCTCTCTCTCTCTCTCTCTCTGTCTCTTTCTGCTTTCTGTCTGTCTCTCTCTCTCTCTTTCTTTCTTTCTCTCCTTCTCTCTCTCTCTCTCTTCTCCTCTTCTTCTCTTTCTTTGCTCTCTTCTCTTCCTCTCTCTCTCTCTCCCCCCCACTCTCTCTCCCCACTCTCTCTCTCTCTCTCTCCCCACTCTCATTTTGTCAAAGCCATGTATGATATCATTTCCTTGCTAAGGTCCAAGCTAAACATTCATTTCCTCATCACCTGGGGTAGCGTTCTGACAGACAGCTCAAGGATCTCTGTATTCCCTCACATAATTAGCAAATCCAGGCATGGCCATAATCGCATTCCGCAATACCTATAAATGATGTGCCCTGGAAAGACAAGTTATTTTTATTGATTTATTGATTGAATTTTTTTGTTTCTTTGTCTCAGCTCTGCGATCCGTGAAGTTTATACATTCCGGAAACTTAGTTCCGCCATGTTGAGATGAATACATCTGTGCTTGGGAGAGAAAAAGACTATACCAGGAATAAAACTTCCTAATAAGATGGTGTTTTTATGGAATTGGTGTTTTTTCCCTGTATGATTGACAGTAAGCCGGAGATATGGCTCTATACGAAGTGGGAGTGCGATATTTAATCGTTCATAATCAACTTCTGGCTGCGTTAACACTTGCGTCTCTGCTGTTTGGATGTCAGCTGTGCGCTAGATAGAAACTCGTTCTGCTGTCAGATTCAACAAGGATAAACTCTGAATTAGCTTCCCTAAAGCTTTGCGTAGATAATGCTCGGCCTGCTACTATCGTTCTGGAAGACCAAGTCCAGATTAGGCAGAAGCAAGCCTAGTTTAACTAGCTTAGACGTCCTGCTAGCTACCAGTAAACGTCTGTTCACAAACAGCCAGCTGCAAACCCTTAAATGACGGTCCTAATCTCGGGTAATGCCAAGGCTGGCATCTCTACCCCCACCCACTCAAAACAGTCAGAGAAACTTAGCGAGCTAAAGATAACCCGGATACCAAAAGCTAGTAAGCTGAACTGCCTGTCAGTAGCTGCATGCCACCTGTTCAATCCTGTGTTCGTACACCAACATAGTTCTTTCATCTGTTCATTCCTTTATCCATACACCAACATTGCTCATTCACCATTAATCTCCTAATCCATACACTAACATTGTTCATTCACCATTAACTTCCTAATCCATACACTAACATTGTTCATTCACCATTAATCTCCTAATCCATACACTAACATTACTCATTCACCATTAACTTCCTAATCCATACACTAACATTGCTTATTCACCATTAATCTCCTAATCCATACACTAACATTGTTCATTCACCATTCATTTCCTAATCCGTACACTAACATTGTTCATTCACCATTCATTTCCTAATCCATACACTAACATTGCTCATTCACCATTAATTTCCTAATCCATACACTAACATTGCTCATTCACCATTAATTTCCTAATCCATACACTAACATTGCTCATTCACCATTAATTTCCTAATCCATACACTAACATTGCTCATTCACCATTAATTTCCTAATCCATACACTAACATTTCTTATTTACCATTAATTTCCTAATCCATATACTAACATTGCTTATTCACCATTAATTTCCTAATCCATACACTAACATTGCTCATTCACCATTAATTTCCTAATCCATACACTAACATTGCTTATTCACCATTAATTTCCTAATCCATACACTAACATTGCTTATTTACCATTAATTTCCTAATCCATACACTAACATTGTTCATTCACCATTAATTTCCTAATCCATACACTAACATTGCTTATTTACCATTAATTTCCTAATCCATACACTAACATTGTTCATTCACCATTAATTTCCTAATCCATACCCTAACATTGCTCATTCACCATTAATCTCCTAATCCATACACTAACATTGCTCATTCACCATTAATTTCCTAATCCATACACTAACATTGTTCATTCACCATTAATCTCCTAATCCGTACACTAACATTACTCATTCGCCATTAACTTCCTAATCCATACACTAACATTGCTCATTCACCATTAATTTCCTAATCCATACACTAACATTACTCATTCACCATTAATTTCCTAATCCATACACTAACATTACTCATTCACCATTAATTTCCTAATCCATACACTAACATTGATTATTCATCATTCATTTCCTAATCTATACACTAACATTGCTCATTCACCATTAACTTCCTAATCCATACACTAACATTACTCATTCACCATTAATCTCCTAATCCATACACTAACATTACTCATTCACCATTAATCTCCTAATCCATACACTAACATTGTTCATTCACCATTAACTTCCTAATCCATACACTAACATTGTTCATTCACCATTAATCTCCTAATCCGTACACTAACACTGTTCATTCACCATTCATTTCCTAATCCATACACTAACATTACTCATTCACCATTAACTTCCTAATCCATACACTAACATTGTTCATTCACCATTAACTTCCTAATCTGTACACTAACATTGCTCATTCACCATTAATCTCCTAATCCGTACACTAACATTGCTTATTCACCATTAACTTCCTAATCCATACACTAACATTACTCATTCGCCATTAACTTCCTAATCCATACACTAACATTACTCATTCACCATTAATTTCCTAATCCATACACTAACATTGTTCATTCACCATTAATCTCCTAATCCGTACACTAACATTACTCATTCGCCATTAACTTCCTAATCCATACACTAACATTGCTCATTCACCATTAATTTCCTAATCCATACACTAACATTACTCATTCACCATTAATTTCCTAATCCATACACTAACATTACTCATTCACCATTAATTTCCTAATCCATACACTAACATTGATTATTCATCATTCATTTCCTAATCTATACACTAACATTGCTCATTCACCATTAACTTCCTAATCCATACACTAACATTACTCATTCACCAATAATCTCCTAATCCATACACTAACATTACTCATTCACCATTAATCTCCTAATCCATACACTAACATTGCTCATTCACCATTAATCTCCTAATCCATACACTAACATTGCTCATTCACCATTAATCTCCTAATCCGTACACTAACATTACTCATTCACCATTAATCTCCTAATCCATACACTAACATTGCTCATTCACCATTAACTTCCTAATCCATACACTAACATTGCTCATTCACCATTAATCTCCTAATCCATACACTAACATTACTCATTCACCATTAATCTCCTAATCCATACACTAACATTGCTCATTCACCAATAATTTCCTAATCCATACACTAACATTACTCATTCATTCATTTATCCATGCAACCTTTTCTTAATCTGCCTATTCCTTTATTCATCACCAACATTGTTCCTTTATCTGTTCATTTCTCTATACCCATACCCCAGCATTGTTCCTTCAGCTGCCTACTTCTTAATCCGTACACCAACATTGTTCCTATATCCGTTCATTCCTTCATCCCAACACCTACATTGTTGGGCACATCCAAAGTTCTCCATTCTGGAATGTTGCAGTGTTCCCGGTGTGCGGTTATGTATCCTTTGAATCCAGCCTACCCCATATGAAGATGGGAATGTCAGCAAACATTAAGCATGGCTCTAGTTTTCTTCCGAAGTCCATTCAAACGGGGGCCTTTGAATAGGGTGTAGATCTGTAGGTCGGTTGTTAGTTAGTTAGACAACTTCAAGCTTCATTTAAAAGCCACATAAGAGTCTTTCAAACCCTGATTTTAGTAATCGACAAATTATTCAACTTTCAAAATCGCCGTACTTTGTATGTATACATATGCACATGCTGAATACAACCCGTCAGCCTATATGCCACACATATTAGCTCGGACTCGGTTGGGTCTCTTGATAAAGGAATGCGTTTGGAATAAAGGATCAGCACCCTTTTTGTCTGTGCCCTCTCTGAAGCTGGTTGGTGGAAGCCTAGCTTGCATTATCTGTCCCTTTGTATTGTCCTGTAGAGCAGACCCCGCTCATCACCCCCTTGCCCATTCTGCATGTTTGGATTGCTTCCCTTGCTTTCATTTGACTCTTTTCTCTTTGATAATTCTCTGCTTTGCCTGTTCTACACACCCTGACCTCCAAATGTGTTCTAGAGGGAGCCGGAGAGGCCGGTTCTCTGTAGAACATGGTATTCCCCCCGCTACGCCCAAATGCAGATGTTCAACTCCTCTGCCAAGAACCAGCGCGCCTTTCTCTCTCTTTCGCCAGTCCCAGGACGGTCCTACACAACCCTGCATTACTGGCATGCACTCAGAGTGTGTGTGCGCGCGCTCGCTCGCGCGTGTGTGTGTTTGTCCTCACTGCTAACCACATGACCGTGACCAGCTGATGAACGATTTCATATGTGTCCTTCCCCGCTTCCCTTTCTCTCTACTTCTAGTCTGTTCACTCTCTTTTCTCTGCTCCGCCGTTGTGATAATGACCGATCTACGCCGCTGCGGCAGGCTAACGCACTGGCTACATCAGCGTTTGACCCCCCAACCCACTCCCCACTCCCCAGTAAATGAAATTTGGGTTTATGGTGTCAATCTGAAGTGATTATTTGCTCAGAGATTTCTCTGGTGTGAGTGACCGCACTGGCTAGGCTAATCAGAAACACACACCACCTATCATACGATGATCTGCTGCTGGTTACAGCTGGCTCAGGGAAGTGTGTGTGGTTGACTGTAGGATGAGAGAGATTTCCTACAGCGTAAATGAAGACCAGCTGTTCTGTACGATCCAGCCACGGCTTAATGGCAGTACAGCACAGTTCAGCGGTGGGCATATGGAGAAAACGCCAAGTGTTCCCACACTTAATGTGGCCGGCCCACCAGATCCGCACCTGAAAATGTTTTTTGTTTTTGTTTTGTTTTTTGTTGTAGATAATTTTATCTACAGAGGTTGTATATTGATCCCTGAAATATTTCTAAGAACTACATTGTGTAGCCTTTACTATGCATGCTTTTTTGAGATGTGGCCTCACTTGCCTATTACAACATCCACAAACAGCATGGTGGAGTTGCTTTAGCTGTCCACATGGAAAAAGCTCAAACAGCATGTACCAGTGTGAAAGTTATAATAGACTAATATATATATATATATATATATTACATACACACAGACACACACACACACACACACAGACACACACACACATATACACACACACATGTGTGTGTATATGTGTGTGTGTGTCTGTGTGTGTGTGTGTGTCTGTGTGTGTGTCTGTGTTTGTGTGTGTGTGTCTGTGTGTGTGTCTGTGTGTGTGTATATGTGTGTGTGTGAGTGTGTGTGTCTGTGTGTGTCTGTGTCTGTGTGTGTCTGTGTGTCTGTGTGTGTGTGTGTCTGTGTGTGTGTGTGTGTCTGTGTGTGTGTGTGTGTCTGTGTGTGTGTCTGTGTTTGTGTGTGTATGTATGTGTGTGTGTGTGTGTGTGTGTGTCTGTGTTTGTGTGTGTATGTATGTGTGTGGGTGTGTGTATATGAATGTACCTAATAGTGTGTAGAACCTCCACAAGCACGAACAACAGCTAGATGGATTCAAATTTGGCATGGACTGGACAAGTTTCTGGATGTATCAGTGTTCAGCCACTCTTGTGCATCATTCTTAGCACTGCAGTGACACCGAGGCGGTGTTGTGCTGGTGTATGTGGATCAGTAGTTGGCACTCCTCACTCTCAGTGCTGAACTGAGAACAGTCCACCAACCAAAAAGCAGCATATCACATGGAAGGCCAGCTGGTCTGCATGCTAGGCTAATGACTAACTGCTAATCCCTAAACTGGCTTTCCCTTCCCCTGTCTTTCCCACCTCTAACTCGTGAACGCTTTACAGTCTGCTCTTTTAACAATAAGCTGGACTCGGAGGGAATCAGTGTGCTGCGGACTGTCTGTCCCTTTATCATCACTTATTTGCATACCGGTGCATCTGTGATACCGAAAGAAGGATTTCGCCGGGTATACCGCATGTTGTCCACTAGCCTTACCGATGAAAACGTGTCGTACCATATAACGTTGTGTAGGTAACATAGCTGTGTTATGCTATGCCATACTATGGACAAGGCCTCTTTATACTGAAAGATGTGGTTGGTCAGAATGCAGGGTCTGACCACGCCCACGATATATACTCAGAAAAGCATATTGTGATGTAATATACCATGATATGATACGATATCATAATATTGCCCACCTCTAGCTTGTACTTAGCTTCCTCACTGTCATAGCTATGTAACTACAATGTTAATTATGTAGTAATTACCAAATATTTCTGATATATACTGATTAATAATTATAACTGGCTAAAGGATGAGTGATTAATACAGATTGCAAAGTCAACTGGCTGCTGTTTTCAAATGACAGGCGAACGCAAATGAGCAGTGTAGTAACTTGTACATGGGTGTTTTACACTGCATGGCCGTTTCATGATGAGGGGATAAATGAAAATTCTACAGAGTGAATGTTCCAGCGACTTTTATAATGAAGTTACACAAACTAACGTCAGTTTACGATGTTTTTTAGTCGTACCAATTTAGAGATACAAAGTTTTCCTACCACAGCAGTGATACAGGCCGTTACGGCATTGCTTTGTTGCCACGGAGCCGAAGTTGAGGATAACTTTCCCCCAAATATTTCTCTCTCTGTTGTCGGCTCTTATGGATGTGTTTTTGATTCAATGCTTCAACCCATCACTTCCAGCCTCTCTCCAGCGCTGCTGCTGAGTGCTAATCACTGGAGGCTCCTGCCTCCTCACTTTCCCCCCAGCTGCATTTTTTCCTCCCTGTCTCTCTCTTTCTCACTCTCTCTCTGGTCTAGCTATCAATCCCTCCATCCCCAAATCCCTTTCTCATCTCTCACTCGCTCTCACACTCCTCCCTTTCTCCGCTCTGAGTAATAGCTTTAACTGCTTGGTCATAAAAAGACAAATATATTGACTCTAGTTTGGTGTTATTTCAGGGGGCGGAGTCAGTGTTGGACTTCTATCAGGCTGTATTATCACAGGCGTTGTTGTTGTTGTTGTTGTTTTTCCTCTAATTGATTCATTTATGTGTATGTGTCATGTACTATAAGAGTGGGTGCAGCAGATAGTAAGGTTTCGGGTCACAGCCAATCAGAACTGCTTAACTCGCTCGTATACTGTAAGGGTATGTACTGGTATGTGCTGTATTGGATTGCATGTGTGGTCGAAGTGGTGATAATGCAACACTCAAATAAAGACCCACTGGGCGATTTCAGTAGCTGAAGAGGCCACCTTACATTTATTCACCTTGACTGGAAAGAAACATCAGCGACTAAACATGATGCCATTTCTGTGGTGTTCAGCTTCCTTTATGTTCAGGAGACACACTTTCTCCAGAAGTTCAGTCTTAGAAGTTGGTTTAGGGCTTTGTGCTTCTTCTCACCATCCAAATAACCCCAAACACATTCTGTGATGTTGAGGTCTGGCCTCTGGGGTGGATATCATGGCCTCTGGGGTGGATATCCTGGCCTCTGGGGTGGATAACCTGGCCTCTGGGGTGGATATCCTGGCCTCTGGGGTGGTTATCCTGGCCTCTGGGGTGGATATCCTGGCCTCTGGGGTGGTTATCCTGGCCTCTGGGGTGGATATCCTTTAGACCTCCATAGCGTTGAGGTGTCTTCTCACCGTGGAAGGACGGACGGAAACACCTGTGGATGTTCTCAGGTCTGGAGCCAGAGTGGAGCTTGATGTTCTCCTCTCTCTCAG
>JAMWET010003320.1:185000-190000 GCA_024036415.1 Prochilodus magdalenae | reverse complement strand
GGAAGGCTCTTGCTCTCCCTCCTCGTGCTCTTATTTGACTTTGTGTGCTTGGTTGGTTTTATTATGACAGGCTGATACTGGGGGGTGTAGCGGTGGTGGTGTTGGTGGGGCGATGGGGGGGGGGGGAATTAAACTGTTAAGCAGACATCAGAGGCCGCCTAATGTTTAATGCAAAAGCCGAAGCATGCGAGAACTGATAATGGATACCAACAGGGCGACGTCTTATTTGCTGTGTTTTTATATTATGATGCGGGAAGAACTTGACGTCTCGTTGGCTAGTCATTCATATTCAGCCCCATGCACCCCCCTTCCCCCACCCCACCCTAGAACCCTGCTCTCTATTATTTATCCTAAAGAGAGGTACATTAATAACAGCATCGCTCCGCAGGTCAAGCGGTAGGTGTGTAACACGTGGGCGGGCCGTGTAGCGTGGATAGAAGATGACTGTGGGTATTCAGAGCACTAGTTGTGGACGATCACCAATGGCAATGAGCTGTGCAGAGCAGATGGTTACGAGGGTGGTGAAAGGTCATCCGGAGTGACAGAAAATGCCTTTGTCGTCTTCTGGGATGGGGTCGAGGGGTCAAGCCCTGCTGGTCAGGAATGTTCCGTATAGGCCTCTTTGGAAGTGTTAGGCTGGGAATGGAAGCTCTGAAGCTGTATCATACTCATCGCTGGGAGTCGGAGCTGTTAAGGCACACAGAGGCACTCAACGTGGACACATGTAAAGGAATTCCACGGATACTTCCCAGTATCTTCAGAATTCAGTGGTGGAGATGTGAATGGCTTTACCGGGCTTGTAGACACGTGACAGTATACAACTCTGAAGACGCTTCTAGGTTCCCTGGTGGTTCTGGATGGTAAATTAAATGACCCCAGGTTACTATCACCACCACTAGTAAAGAACATCTGAGTGTATGCAATCAACCATTTCACACCAAACCGCTCCGAATAACTTTGTTTACATCTCCACCAGTATTTCACAGTCTTTGCGTTCAGTGCATATAAAGGTGGTTTGGTAGGTGACATGGTTGATTGTAGAGATGGTGGTGATGGGAACCAGGGTTCACCATGTCTATAACACCAATAAAGTCAATTTATTTACTATCTGGAACCACCAGTAAACCTACTAGTACCTAGTAGTATAAAAACCTTGTGTCTCTCAAATGAATGGCAACTTCAGAGAAGAGCCAAAACTGTATTAACCTTTCTCAACTTCCAAAATAGAAGCTTATGGAACTGGAATTTTTATTTACAATTGTTTTATAAAGTACTTTTGGGGGATTTATATAGCTCCACACATAAAAATATTAGAGACTATATGAATTAAATTATTTATTTTATTTTTATTATAATTATAATAATTAGTATAATTTTTATAATTAATATTATTAATTAATTATTATTATTATTATTATTATTATATATATTATTTTTTATTATTATTTATTTATTTTTTGGTTTTTCCCATTTGGAAAAAAATGGCCATGATGTTAATAAAAGAAATGATAATAATGGTGATGAATTTCAGAGGAAGAGAGAGAAAACATTTTAGTCCAAACATGAGTATTCATCCAGTATATTTGAAAAATGTTTAAAATGCACGGAATGGGCGTCTGGTTCCACCTCAGCGAATAACTCTAATCTCTGCCTTAACGACTCTGTCTACATCTTAACAATTGAATTATGCATACATGTTATAATATCGGCTGAATTCTTTCAATAATTTAATGTAACCTACATGGATAAAATGAAATATAGCCATATATCTTTGGCTAGATATCACGACTGCAAAACACATAGCCTGTATTAATTTAACTAAATTCGTATCGACATGAATTTATTTAAATGTTCATTAATTTATTTTTTTTTTAATCTTTTGAGGCCATGTAGAAAGCACAGAGAACGTCTCATAGAAGGTTCCTCTTATGTTTATCTTAATGCATTACTGTAGAATAAAAGTGAAGACATCAAACCATAAAATAGCACTCATGGAATCATACAGTCCACCTTAAAACCTCCAGAATTAACTGTAATATATAATTATATCTCTCTATATAATAAAAAACAAGTTTCTACACAACTGAATATATATTAGAGGTAGAGATATGGAGAAATATGATACTGTGGAACATCAGGAGTAGATGTGGTATATCAGGATATGGACTGGTTCAGACTCTCATCTGTTGGGTCTGTTAAATTTAGATGGGTGTGTCCAAACTTTTGACTGGAGTTATAAATAAGGAACATAGAAAATATTAATTTCGATCAGTTCATATCAATAATTAGGCCAACATCATCATCGTGATGGTAATATTTATCTCAATGCTCCAGCTCTCCAGGTGGATATCTACTGAATGCCATTGACCCTGAAGTCGTGTGTGAAAGATCCTACAGTGTTTGGTCTATCCTGAAACCTCGAGGCAAGACCTGCCTCAATTCCTAACCCTAATACAGTTCAAAGCCTAACGCTAACATTACTGTTGTCCATGATCAGCTGAGTATCATCAGACGGTTGAAGTACCAGTAGATCATCTACAGTGGACCTTCTAAACAACCCAGTGACCCAGTGATTTCAAATCCAGCATTAGGATGTAGTATGTGGTGTAGAAGGAGATCTGAAGGCACTCACTGTCCCAGAACAACGCCGAGTTTAACTTCACCCAAGTCTCAGTGTGTTAGCCTCAGCTGTGTTCAACCATGAGCTTGTTTTACATAGACACCCCACCCCCACACACCCCAACACCACCATTTCCTAAAGTTTCCCTAAGCCTCGTTTAACTCCTCAAACCACACGTCGCTGAGATATGACAACGGAACATGACCGCAAATGGGAAACACCTTGCAGTGATGGTCAGAGGCGCTGGGTTTGAAATCACGAGGCTGCCGTGTCTCAGAGGGGAAAGGAGACTCGCTGGGAATGGCATTTTGCCGATCGGGTTTCATCGCCTGGGAGCCGGCCCGACTCGCATGTTCTCCGAGGCCGGCTCCGGCTCTGCTCCGTGCCTTCCTGACTGCTTTATGCCTCCGAAAACAGCTTTACATACTTTCAGGGGTTAGAGCAACAGGAACAGATCAGGATGGTTTATTATGATCACATGTCGAAAGCAAAGGGGGGATAAATCAAGTCGCGAATGAAGCGGTTTGGGTCAGACTGGGCCAATTTCAATCCGGAAAACTTCTTGGAATGTGACTATCAGGACGAGGGTTTTCTAATCCGTTTGACTGGAATCTGCTCACGTTTTAGGTCCGACCCAACTTTAGTTTTTTGTTGTTTTGATGTGGTGACGGTGAGCTTGACTGCTTATAAACTGTCGGCTTGCTTTTATTGTCCCAAATATCCCTGGCATTCTGGTCTAATTAATTCCGAATATTTACAAATGATCAGAGAGAAAATTCCCTTTAAGTCAGGTATGAAATCCACCGCCGCTGTCGGCCTCCTGCTTTGGAAATTTCAATTTCAAACAAACTTAAATTAGAATTCTGTTGTTTGCTTAAATATTTTGTGCTTGTCTTTTTCACCAGTGTGTTTGTGGTGTGTGGTGTGTGTGGTGTGTGTGTGTGTGTGTGTGTGGCATGTAAAACCTGTTCCTCCACTTCCATTCAGGTTCCACTGAAAGTAGCAGCACTGAGACTTTTACAACTTAGAGAGAGAGAGAGAGAGAGAGAGAGAAAGAGTGTGTGTGTGCGGGGAGGGGGGTTAGGTAGAGAAAAAGCAGAGGAGGGAAAGTCTCCTTCATTGTGAGTGTGAGTGTGTGTGTAAGTGTGTGTGTGAGAGGAGGCAGATCCACAGCTCCTCCCTGTGGCACACACACTGGATTACTTCAAACCCAGCAACTACCGCACACTCGCGTGCTCACACACAGCCGTGGTGCTTCTTTAGAGGCAGAGTTGGCAAAAATGGCTGGAACTCATCATCATCACCACCATCACCACCATCACCATCGTCGTAGAGATTTTAATGCTGGAGCCGCTGCAAAAACAGCCCCGAATTATTCCCAGAAAAATCGTGAACATTAACTGAGTGGTGATATTTTCATAGGGGGAGAGGAGACGGGTTTATCTAGCACTGAACTTCGATCCATTCTAATTCAGTCCGGGCCTAAAATCATATGACCACAGCAAAATAAACAAATTTAATTTATCATTTACTAAGAGTTTCAAGGGGAAAGTAGCTTTTTCAGCAGCTCCTGAAATGTATGATGAATTTTGTATATATATATATATATATATATATATATATATATTTATATATTTATACATATATATAATATGTATATATTTATACATATATATAATATGTATATATTTATACAGAGAGAGAGAGAGAGAGTGTGCGAGTATAACATAGCTATATAGCTGCTGTTGGAACACAACATTAAATCTCTTCAGCCAAATTTATTTTTCAGTTTTTGACATCATTTTAAACTGCCCTTTACATTACATTTTCTAAATTTCCATACGGGTAACCCCACGGATAAAGGTAAAAACCATTTTCCCAAACTGTTCCTAATTTAGACACGACATTTTAAATTTATGTAAAAACAAAAAACCCTGGAAAATCATAAAAAAGGAGATTTTTTTCAACATGTGTGTGTGTGTGTGTATGTATTTATTCATTTATTGTTTATTTTTTGTATTATATATATTTTTTAATCTGAAAATGCCAATAGCTCTTTACAAGGGCTTACAAAAATGCACAGTGAATGGACCTCTCAGAAATGCTATGAATTTCCAAAACGTCCACTTCCATTCAGTTAAGAACAGTTTACCCTCTCCTCCAACTGTAAAGGGTTTGTCACATGACAGCAATAATGAATAAATATGTGTTGGATAACTACTCTAAATATAAAGATCTCATCACTGATTTATTTCCATCACCGCAATTTTTCCTTATTTTGAAATTGAAATGTCTTTATATTGTGTGAACCTGAGCTGATCATTTTTGTAGACACTCACACGCACATAAAAAAAATTATATATATATATATATATATTTT
>JAMWET010003320.1:145000-180000 GCA_024036415.1 Prochilodus magdalenae | reverse complement strand
TTGTAGACGTACAGCCAGAGACGATAGCTCATCTGCTGCTGCACAGTGCAGTGTTGGTCATCCTCTAGTCCTTCATCAGTGGTCACAGGACGCTGCCCCCAGCACACTGGTCACAGGACGCTGTTGGCTGCATAGTGTTGGTAGGTGGACGATTCTCAGTCAAGGAGTTACAGTAAGGTGTCCAGTAGCACTACTGTACTGACTCCACTCCCACATGCACAACACACACTAACACCACCCCGTCAGTGTCACTGCAGTGCTGAGAATGATCCACGACCCACATAATACCTGCTCTGTGGTGGTCCTGTGGGGGTCTTGACCATTGAAGAACCGGGTAATAAAGTATACAGAGAAACAGATGGACTACAGTCTGGACCTGTAGAACTACAGAGTGCTGCTATATGATCAGTGGAGCTGATAAAACGGACACTGAGTGTAGATGTACTGGTGTGGAGGTGTACTTAATGAAGTGCCTAGCAGGTGTAGGTATGACTTCATGTCCTGGCTTTGTATAAAAACGAGCCTGTGTGTGTTAGTCTCTGTTTGTTTGTGAGTCTGTGTGACTGCCTGTGGTGGTCGGGTACTTTTCCTGGCATCTGGCACACCCTGAGGAGGGACGGGCAGAGATGGACACCACTGCCAAATTACAATGGCTCCCCCTCCAACACGCACACACATGCGCTCACACACACACACACACACACACACACACATATGTGGAAGGACCTCTCTCTTCTCGGTAATGAAGATCTGGATAAATAGATACGGCCATCCACTTCTTTAACGCAGATAGACACTTAACCCGTGTGTGCGTGTCTGTGTGTGTGTGTGTGTGTATGTGTGTCTGTGTGTGTGTGTGTGTGTGTGTGTGTGTGTGTGTGTGTAGAGAGAGAGAGAGAGAGAGAGAGAGAACAGGGAGGGCACCGTTTCCTGATTTCTGCTCGTGCTTTGATGCAGGAAGTTTACAGCATCCGTCTGGCTGTTCCTCTCTGTATCGACGTGTTGCTCACAGTCAGACTGTTGGACTTGTGAATGTCCATAGCTGGCTGACTCTACCTGACTGTATATGGTGTAGTGATAACATGATGGGCAGTGTCCATCATGGAGAATGGACATTCTATTAATTATGCACCGCACCAGCATTTGTAAACAATCAACACCACCACAGCCATCTCACTCCGTCACTCCTCATGCTTCCCAGCTCTAGTAAGCTCTACAACAACATCATTAGAGCCGTCACGAATAGGTCATGGGAATACGGAACTGTGGATCCGGTATTGTGAAGTGAATCGAATCGTGGACCCAGTATGATGAACTGAATCAAATCGTTGACCCAGTATGATGAATTGAATCACATCGTTGACCCAGTATGATAAATTGAATCAAATTGTGGATCCAGTACTATGAATTGAATCAAATCGTGGACCCAGTATGATGAATTGAATCACATCCTTGACCCAGTATGATGAATTGAATCAAATCGTGGATCCAGTATGATGAATTGAATCAAATTGTGGACCCAGTATGATGAATTGAATCGAATCATAGACCCAGTATGATGAATTGAATCAAATCGTCAACCCAGTATGATGAATTGAATCACATTGTTGACCCAGTATTATGAATTGAATCAAATTGTGGACCCAGTATGATGAATTGAATCACATTGTTGACCCAGTATGATGAATTGAATCAAATCGTTGACCCAGTATGATGAATTGAATCAAACTGTGGACCCAGTATGATGAATTGAATCAAATTGTGGACCCAGTATGATGAATTGAATCAAATCGTTGACCCAGTATGATGAATTGAATCAAATTGTGGATCCAGTATGATTAACTGAATCAAATTGTGGACCCAGTATGATGAATTGAATCAAATTGTGGATCCAGTATGATGAACTGAATCAAATTGTGGACCCAGTATGAAGAATTGAATCAAATCGTCGACCCAGTATGATGAATTGAATCACATTGTTGACCCAGTATGATGAATTGAATCAAATCGTGGACCCAGTATGTTGAATTGAATCAAATCATAGACCCAGTATGATGAATTGAATCACATTGTTGACCCAGTATGATGAATTGAATTGATTTGTAGACCCAGTATAATGAATTGAATCGAATCATGGACCCAGTATAATGAATTGAATTAAATCATGGACTCAGTATTGTGAATAAGTGGTGATAGCTCATGAGCACTTGACTGAAGGACACTGTTTATAAGGCCCGTGAAAACTACATAAGCTCGTCATGACAACTGACACATGCATACATAAATGTTTATAAGTGCGCATTCCAGCAGGCATCATTGACTATTAGGCCCGCATTTCCCAGGTTAGCTAAATTAGCATTTAAGACAGATGACACCTGTTGGAAAAACGTTTATAAGCAATTATGTAAGGATATGTCATTCGTCTTGACAAGCATAAGTAGGTGTCATGTAGCATTATGAACAGTAGCCTACAGTAAAACGTTAATCCCTATTAGGAGTGTGTTGGCAGTAGCAATCATCTAGTATAGAGCAGTATACAATTAATAGTTATGAACAATACAGTACTAGAAAGGTTTGCTGTAGCAAAGACAAATAAAACAGTTTTGTTATTTTAATTTTAAGTCAGAATTTTATTACTGTACTTATTACTGTAATTCACCCAGAGTACTTATGTGAAGCCAGTGTAAACATTTAACTCAAGTAAATTGAAAACCTTTAGCAGCATTTCTGCAAACTTTGATTTATTAATAATTTTTCTCTTATATTTCTTCATTTTTGTGTTTTGGTGACCTTGGAAAGCGAAGTTGTGCCTTTTCTTCTCCTCTACTTTGTGCTGGGCTGCAGTAGTGGGCCAGGGTGACTACACTAAAGTAGGTTAAGCCCTGCCCAATTCCAGCACTATAAAATAGCATGGTTAAAATAGCTATAATGAACGAGCTACCGACTTAGCGGAACAAAGAGAGTCATTAGCCACCATTGTCCCATCAAAGACGCTGTCACAACCTTTCCAAAGACAGCGAGATGCCTCGGATACGTTAAATCCCGAATTAAACTCCTAATGAATTTACTCTTCTGACAGGACTAAAAATGTGCCCACCATGGGGGAGCCAGCATCGCCACCGGGCTTCTGTCATTCAAACGCTGCGGATGTCCCGGTTAGAGTCTAATTACGGACGTCCCATCTAAACAATGTCCTGTGACACGGCTTGTTGTTAAGCCAAGAAAGGGGGATTGTTTGCCAATTGAAAATGAAACCTTTGCACGCCCGATTGTGTAAACGTGATTACCACAGAGAAGAGTCGTCTGAAGACGTCCAAATGGAGATATTCCATTTAGCCCGAGGGCGGATTCTGTGTGTGCTGCATCGCCTCGCTAACAGCGCTTCTCTGTTCCGCCAGCCGTTGTCAGCTCTTGTGTTTACGGTTGCAACAATTTTCACCCGTGTTTTCTCACGCAGGTGAAAATTACTGGCAGGCCTGTTTCAGATGGGACGAGGGTTGCGTCCCTGAGGCTGTGTGCGTTTGTTAGATATAGCAGTATGAACAGTGCCGGAAACCGAAATTGCTCATTACTGGTGCTAAAACTGAATTTGACGCGTAGCTCCAGTAACGGCCAACACACCAAACACAAACAAACCCAAGCATTTGGCTGGCATGCTGCATTTGCATGTTATTGTTACGAGACTCCTTAGCGATGAGACACCTTCCCCGATCGTGTTGTCTCCCATTCAGTGCGTTCAGTCTGTTCTAGAGTTAGGGCTGTTTAAAAATGTTGAGCCCCATTCATAATGTTCTTGAACCTAACCCACCAATCACAGGGGTTCATTTGAATTATTGGTTGTGTTTAATAACATTCTGAAACAAGTCAAGAGCTCAGCCTCTGATTGGTCTACAAGTCAGGAACACAGCTTTTAAGGTGTCAACACATTAGGAATAAAGCCTCTGATTGGTGGACAAGTCAGGAATACATCCTCTTATTGACGGACAAGTCAGGAACACTGACTCTGACTGGAGGAAAAGTCAGGAATACTGCCTCTGACTGGAGGAGAAGTCAGGAACACAGCCTCTGACTGGAGGAGAAGTCAGGAACACAGCCTCTGACTGGAGGAGAAGTCAGAAACACAGCCTCTGACTGGAGGAGAAGTCAGGAACACAGCCTCTGACTGGAGGAGAAGTCAGGAACACAGCCTCTGACTGGAGGAGAAGTCAGGAACACAGCCTCTGACTGGAGGAGAAGTCAGGAACACAGCCTCTGACTGGAGGAAAAGTCAGGAACACAGCCTCTGACTGGAGGAGAAGTCAGGAACACAGCCTCTGACTGGAGGAAAAGTCAGGAATACTGCCTCTGACTGGAGGAAAAGTCAGGAACACAGCCTCTGACTGGAGGAAAAGTCAGGAACACAGCCTCTGACTGGAGGAAAAGTCAGGAATACTGCCTCTGACTGGAGGAGAAGTCAGGAACACAGCCTCTGACTGGAGGAAAAGTCAGGAACACAGCCTCTGACTGGAGGAAAAGTCACAAATACTGCCTTTGACTGGAGAAAAAGTCAGTAACACAGCCTCTGACTGGAGGAAAAAGTCAGGAACACAGCCTCTGACTGGAGGAAAAAGTCAGGAACACAGCCTCTGACTGGAGGAAAAAGTCAGGAATACTGCCTCTGACTGGAGGAAAAGTCAGGAACACAGCCTCTGACTGGAGGAAAAGTCAGGAACACAGCCTCTGACTGGAGGAAAAGTCTGGAACACAGCCTCTGACTGGAGGAAAAGTCAGGAATACTGCCTCAGATTGGTCTACAAGCACGGAGCACAGCCTCTAAATTGTCGACATGTCAGAAACTAAGACTCTGATTGGTCAACAAGTCAAAAACACGGCCTCTGATTGGTCTACAAGTCAGGAACACAGCCTCTAAATTGTCAATACATTAGGAACAAAGCCTCCCATTGGTCAGCAAGTCAAAAACACAGCCTTTGGTTGGTTAACAAGTCAGGAATACAGCAACTGATTGGTCCAGAGCACAGACTCTGATGGGTCAGCCATTTAGCAACACTGCCTCTAGTAAGGAGGCATCCTTTGATTAGTTGGCAACTTAAGAACACAGCCTCTGATTGGTCAACAAGCGAAGAGCACAACTGGGATTGCAGCACAGCTATATCCATTAGAAAGATCCGTTTTATGAACCTTATTAAAATATAGAATATTTTTAGACACATGGAGTTCACAGTTTTGTCTAAACGCTCATCTGCATTTCATCATTAAGGTGGTGTAGGCCTGGGCTAGCGCTGATGTAGAACGCAGGGTAGTCACACTTTGCCATAGCTCTAAAAGTGTTGAACCACTGCATCTCCTTATAAACGGAGGCCAATGCAGCGGCCCACTTAAGTCACTTGATTCATTATTAGCTTTGGGCTAATTTAGAGTTAAAAAAAAAAACCCTGTACCTACGTCACCGATCTGCCTCCTCTAGGCGAGCACAGGACGTGCAGAGCAGGTTGCCACCCCGCCCACCCTTTTTTTCCTTCCAGTTTAACAAGTGTTTCATAATTTGGTAATAAATTTGATATTATTTATAGGCCTGTAACCTGCCTCCACATGTGCGGGTTACTTAGCCTAAAAGGTCACTGCCTATAGAAACATGGAGAAACGTCTGCGGTGCCTTTAAGGGTGGAAGAAAAATCATGCATTAGCCTTTTAGAGCACAACACTAGTTAGAAAGCGGTGTAAGGCATCAATCAGAGCCGTTTGTTTAGAGGGTTTCTGCTTTAGCTGTTTTATGGTTAGCATGTATTATGACTTGGGGATCTGGAACGGTTTAGGTGGCTTGTGTTGCGGCCTTACAACTGCAAATCCTGTTTTAAATCATAACAGTCACTTTAGTGGTGCAGAAAACCAGACGAGTGGTTGCAGACCATGAGGTGGTAGCTGGTTTGAATTACTTTAGGGTGACTCTAGAATTGGGCTGTGCTCTCTCTCGCGCTCTCTCTATCGCACTCTCTCTCTCTTTCTGTGTTTAGATTTCAGTGTTAGCATTACTTGAGGTTAGTATCACTACTATGCTAATTAGACAAAGAAAGAAAGAATGAATAAGAGAGAGAGAGAGGTGAGGGGGGGGGGCCTTGAGGCAGTTGTCTGATGGGGGTGGAGAACATATTGTAAGAGGATGTGGTGTCATGAGGGTTAGCGCAGGGTAAATAACTCTACCTTAGGTCATGCATGTGTCATGTGTCTGTGGGTAAAGTGTCATGTGACTGTTCTCTCTCAGAGCACATCATAACCCCCAGGATAGCTGACACAGGCCAGCCCTTATCCATGATTAGAGGAGTAGAGGAGGAGGCGTCTGCTGGAATCATGGACTGGGTTTTTCTCAAGGCCTGTGTATACCCTTGAAGAACTCTAGCAGTGGGCAGAATGCGTCTGCCTCTAGTGAGGCTCGAAGAGAATCTCCACCCTGTTTACAACTTCTACACCAGCCAGCAGACTCAAACGTGTGTATTACAGTATTCACACCAACTTCTAATGATTCAGGCGCCTCTCACTTATCCACTCAGGTTGTTTGCTCAGTTTTAGTATGCTATTACTCATATGCCTCATATACCTCATATGCCTAACATGCTGTGGTTACAGAAGATACAGTGTATTTTATTACTTCAAGATTATTCCATTTAGTATAGTAGGTGAAGTATAGAAGCGTATGGCAGTGCACTCATTAGTATAGCAGGTGATGTATAGAAGTGTGTAGCAGTGCACTCATTAGTATAGAGGGTGAAGTAAAGAAGCATGTAGAAGTGCAATCATTAGTATAGTAGGTGAAGTATAGAAGCGCACTCATTAGTATAGAGGGTGAAGAATAGAAGTGTGTAGCAGTGCACTCATTAGTATAGAGGGTGAAGTATAGAAGTGTGTAGATGTGTACTCATTAATATAGAGGGTCAAGTATGGAAGTGTGTAGCAGTGTACTCATTAGTATAGTAGGTGAAGTATAGAAGTGTGTAGAAGTGCACCCGTTAGTATAGTAGGTAAAGTATAGAAGTGTGTAGAAGTGCACTCAGTAGTATAGTAGGTGAAGTATAGAACTGTGTAGCAGTGTACTCATTAGTATAGTAGGTGAAGTATAGAAGTGTGTAGAAGTGCACTCATTAGTATAGTAGGTGAAGTATAGAAGTGTGTAGAAGTGCACTCATTAGTATAGTAGGTGAAGTATAGAAGTGTGTAGCAGTGTACTCATTAGTATAGTAGGTGAAGTATAGAAGTGTGTAGTAAGTGCACTTATTAGTATAGAGGGTGAAGTATGGAAGCATGTAGAAGTGCACTCATTAGTATAGTAGGTGAAGTATAGAAGCACACTCATTAGTATAGAGAGTGATGTATAGAAGTGTGTAGAAGTGCACTTAGTATAGAGGGTGAAGTATTGAAGTGTGTAGTAAGTGCACTCATTAGTATAGTAGGTGAAGTATAGAAGTGTGTAGAAGTGCACTCATTAGTATAGTAGGTGAAGTATAGAAGTGTGTAGCAGTGTACTCATTAGTATAGTAGGTGAAGTATAGAAGTGTGTAGAAGTGCACTCATTAGTATAGTAGGTGAAGTATAGAAGTGTGTAGAAGTGCACTCATTAGTATAGTAGGTGAGGTATAGAAGTGTGTAGATGTCTTGGGAAATGGAAACACTGCACCCAAATGGTGTCCAAAGGACTGGGCTGCACCGCTGAACTAATACGACATGATGCAATATTGAGACTTCTAGTCTAGTTTAATCTTACAGCCAGAGACGACACGGGTTACACTGTGTACTTCATACACGAGAGGCTACAGCAGAAAGACAAGTCAAACCCCAGAACTGACGTCCCATCCATATTCCAGGTCATCATTTCAACAGCATTCATAAATTACCACTGCGGTCATTTTGTCAGCTCCAAATAAATATGCGTTTTGTTTTCTTCAGAAAGCAGCCCAGGTGTGTGTGTGTGTGTGTAGGTGTGTGTGTGCGTGTGTGTGTAGGTGTGTGTGTGTGTGTGTGTGTGTGTGTTGGTTTTATTTTTAATTATTATTATTTACAATACGGTTTAATGACTCAGTCGATGGTGTATGTATCCGCTGGCCGTGTCGGCATTTCTGAGCTTGTAAAACACTGTTTGCATTCGCCGTGCTGTCTGTTTACTTTCTGAGGAAAGCCAAATGATGCGTTGGCTAATTGACATGTTGAAATATTCATTGAGTCCCCGAGTGAAGGCACCGGGTGTGTTCTGTGCGCTACGAGCATTCAGTCATGGATTTTTCGGGTCAGAAACGTGGGAGTTCTGGCTTCTCAGCAATGCTCGCATTGTGTGTGAGCAGTGCCTTTCAGTACTTCAGTACGTTTGGGTGGTGTGTTCTAGACGGTGGCATTCGGTGCCAGTGCGAAGTCGCATTTCGGTTGTTTGTACAATGCCCCGTCCAAAAAAAAGTCTAGTCTGGACATCATCACGCTAACCTGAGACCCTGTGGTCCTGCGTGAGAGCGGAGATAATGCAGATTATTTGTACAGAGGAGGGTTAATGTGTGTAATGTGTTAGTGTACTGTAAGTAGTGTGTTGGTGTACAGTAACTCAGTAAGTGTAATGTGTTAGTGTACTGTAAGTAGAGTGTTGGTGTACAGTAACTCAGTAAGTGTAATGTGTTAGTGTACTGTAAGTAGTGTGTCGGTGTACAGTAACTCAGTAAGTGTAATGTGTTAGTGTGCTGTAAGTAGTGTGTCGGTGTACAGTAACTCAGTAAGTGTAATGTGTTAGTGTGCTGTAAGTAGTGTGTCGGTGTACAGTAACTCAGTAAGTGTAATGTGTTAGTGTGCTGTAAGTAGTGTGTCGGTGTACAGTAACTCAGTAAGTGTGATGTGTTAGTGTGCTGTAAGTAGTGTGTCGGTGTACAGTAACTCAGTAAGTGTAATGTGTTAGTGTGCTGTAAGTAGTGTGTCGGTGTACAGTAACTCAGTAAGTGTAATGTGTTAGTGTCCTGTAAGTAGTGTGTTGGTGTATAGTAACTCAGTAAGTGTAATGTGTTAGTGTACTGTAAGTAGCGTGTTGGTGTACAGTAACTCAGTAAGTGTAATGTGTTAGTGTGCTGTAAGTAGAGTGTTGGTGTACAGTAACTCAGTAATGTAATGTGTTAGTGTACTGTAAGTAGTGTGTTGGTGTACAGTAACTCAGTAAGTGTAATGCGTTAGTGTACTGTGAGTGTTGGTGTACAGTAACTCAGTAAGTGTAATGTGTTAGTGTACTGTAAGTAGTGTGTTGGTGTACAGTAACTCAGTAAGTGTAATGTGTTAGTGTACTGTAAGTAGCGTGTTGGTGTACAGTAACTCAGTAAGTGTAATGTGTTAGTGTACTGTAAGTAGTGTGTTGGTGTACAGTAACTCAGTAAGTGTAATGTGTTAGTGTGCTGTAAGTAGAGTGTTGGTGTACAGTAACTCAGTAAGTGTAATGCGTTAGGGTGCTGTAAGTAGAGTGTTGGTGTGTGTTGAGCTAATGGAAGCTTTTAAGTAGCTGTGGCTGTGAGCCTGTGATCACGGTAGCCCCATTATCTGAGTAATTTTCCTGTCCCTCCTTGTGCCTCAGACATTGTCCGTCATCCTCCATGACCTGTGAACAACGCTAATTACTCTACTTTATGATCTGGCCGGGTGGACATTAAATTAGCTTCTCTCTGTGAGATAATCAGCTGGACTGACTCCTCCGCCATTGGCCAGAGCCACTCAAGAACTGAGACCTAGAGCTTCTGAGGGCTGACTGCCAAGAGGATGGCAGCAGAATAGCCACACACACCAATCAAGCTCTGTTAATGTGTATTCACACCACGTGGTTAGCCTTCATATCAAGTCTGAGGCTTTCTTCATGCTGAAAACGCATCCCATTCTACACAACAGATGACACCACTCGCAGTTCCACCATCTTTTACAGGAGCTAAAGTTCCGTAGCAAGCAAGGTCTCCAGGTTTGAGGCTCTGATTGTACTATGGCCATATGCACTTACTAGAACGCTACTCATTGTCATCCTCCATTGTTTCAGCTTTCATATGCCATTTTCTTCCACCATCCTGAAGCATCTTTGTTGGGTAAAGTCCCGGACATCAGTGTTTTGATTGGTAAGCCTGACTGTAACACAGCTGTATAGACCTAGTTTAATTAAAAGTCCATAAGTTTCAATCTTGAAAACGGTGTGAAAGGCAGCAGTAATGCAATACCAATCCAATGTTTAGACACAGCTACTCATTGAAGGTTCTCCTTATGTTTATCTTAATGCTTTCAAATGAAAGACGCAAAACTATAAAAGAGCACTCATGGGATTATGCTGTCCACCTTAAAAACCTCCAGAATGGAACTTCAAAGAAGGATAAACCAGCTTTCTTAACCTGCAGTGGAGGCTGATAGGACAGGGCTTATTCTAAACAGTTTAGGAACAGTTCTATTGGTTCGTTCATCATAAATATTCACTAAACTGAAAGAGGAACTGGAGCTTTAAAAAAAAAAAAAGAAATATATATACAGAGGTGGAGGTATGGCAGAAATGTAATACTGTGATACATCAGGAGTATATGTGGTATATCAGAATTTGTATTGTGTCAGATTCAATTGGACTTGTTAACTGTGAGACTGTAGAGTCTTTAAGATCACCAGCATCCATTTAGATGGGAGTTTTTTAAACTTTTCTATTTTCAAAACTTAACAACCTTTTTATTGGACTCTGTGTGAAAGGGCCTTTGTAAATGAGAAGAACCGCAGGGTTCTATGGCCTGTGAAGGGGGGGCTCTAGTATGTAAATGAGAAGAATCGCAGGGTCCTGTGACCATAGGGCCTCATGCAGGCCTGCGACAATCCATGGCCATATGTTTACGCCACTGATCAGCTCTCAGGATCGCTAGGTTGGAGAAATATCATCTAATTGCTGATCACATATTTGGCCTGAAAAACATTCCCACCACTGTGTGGGTGGTGTAGCTCAGGGTCCTTGGGCAAGACTCCCAACACTACGTTGGCCCACCTGTAATGTGATTAACCTTGTAAGTCGCTCTGGATAAGGGTGTCAGCTAAATGCTGTAAATGTCTCTCCTCAAAGAAGCTTATGGTTACGTTTACAGCATTTAGCTGACGCTCTAGAGTGACTTTAACCAGTGTAGCATTAGGAGTCTTGCCCAAGGACTCTTATCGGTGTAGCACAGCATAGTCACCCCGAACCGGGATTCGAACCCCAGTCTCCCACATGTGGTGGTGGCTTCCTGGCAGGTAGTGGTGCTATCTGCTGAGCTACACCAACCCCTACAGTTACAGCAGTTTCCTTTCTCCCATTATCTATGACGCCTGTGATGACTGGACTATTGCTGATCCATAGTTTAGTGGCAGCTAAGAGTTGGAGTGCCAGTGATTTCAAGTGCCTGGCATAACCTGAGCTGCCTGCCAGCCTTCTAGTGTTTGGCTTCAGGCCTCAGGCTCTATGCTTGGTGGCCCCCGGGGGTTGGATGTATCTGGGCGTGTATTAGAACGTAGGAAACTTTTGCTCCACTTGAAAAAACAAGCCGTATATTGAGCGTGCAGTGTGGAGCAAAGTTGAATTTTGTTCTCCTTGCGTCCTCCACGGCCAGTTTTCGGTCCCTGAGCGCCCTTTGTTTCCTAATCCCAAGTAATGGCTGCCAAGGAGCTCCATGGCTAAAGCGAAATCTTCATGTTTGTACTGTCCAGGAAATCAGAAAGAATGACCGTGGCCTTGAACGCATCAACAAATGTTGTGCTTGTGCGGGCTATGCCTGTTTCTTCGCTGATCGAGCCTCACAAAGCATAAAGGCTGAGCTGGCTTTCTTTCCCTCCCCTCCATGTAAAGGGCCCCTGCTCCTCTCTTATTGCTTTGTTTCTCATTAATTTCTTCAATTACACCTCTGTGTTTCACAACAAATATATTGGCATCTGTCACCTCCGTCATGTGCTGTGTATTAGCTGCTTTCACGCGTCTGAGCAGAGAGCATGCTGGGTACAGGTCTCTGCGGTGGATGGGGATGTGGTTAATAAATATTATTCGCCGCTATTTTCCTAGCGGGTTTCCTGCTTTCCTTGATTGTTTTTTACAGTTGGATTGGGAATATTGATTTATTTTCTGTGTCTACAATAATTGTGTACAAGCGTTCGGAGGGGAAGCCGTGCGTCCTATCAGCTGTAGCGCCGTAATTAGATGTAGTAGATTAGGCGCAGATTCAGACGGAAAGATTAGCATTTAAACAGGAAAAGTTTGAGAGTCAAAACGGAGACTAATTGGGAAGTTAATCAGAGAGTAACCCAACTTCATTGTCCTGATTACGGCGGTTGTTGAGTATGACATTATGCGCTAAATTGCCATTTCGGATGATTATTAAAATTAGCCAACCGTTTCCTGCAATGCTGCGTCGCTGCTTTCGTGCAGGTTGATGGAATGCGATGCAGGACTGGACTGCGTCTTATTGCTCATGCCACAAAAAACAACTGCTGCTGCTGCATGCGCTCAAAACAAGCCCCCCACCTCGGCCTCAGAGAGCTTTTACTTCCAAACTGGCTGGGATTGTTCAGAGGAAGTGTTCTGAGCTACAGTGTGTTTGGTAAAGCAGGCAAACCTGGGTAATCTTGTGATGTAACAAGGACGGGTCTTTCATCTGCACCTGACCGTCCCAACAGTCACTATGGCGGACATTCAGAGAGCAGTGATGCCTCCATGAGTCATCCTGTTGGCAGACGGCTGCACCACCCAGGACCACATGCACACAGACCGTTACGACGACTGCCCTTAACACCACGTCACCGTCACCAAAGACTGCAGTGGTGTCGTACCAGGGATGACTCAGAATGGCAGCGGAGTCCCGTTTTTTATTCTGGTGGAGATGACCGATAAATCCGTGTGTGGAGGCACCGTGGTTGTCAAGCGTCACAAGTCCAGAAGGCCTGGTGTCACTCCATCTCCACCCCTACCGCACCATCTGCAGGAACTGTGTGAGGATGTTCAAGCTGCATGGGATGGATTATCACAGGACACCATTAGGAACCTCTACAGCTCCATACCGAGACGTCTGGCGTGTTGGGTTAGCAAACACGGCGGCCCAACGCCATACTGAGAGACAGACTTCTGTATGTGTAGCTCAATAAATATTGATCATATCAGTCTAAATTTATCATCAGTTATCGATCCTGGTCACCTTTCTCTTCCTTCCCAACAGCACCGCACTCCCACACCTCCTTCTGGGTGCAGCTTGTACGGTTTATGACTACGTATGTTTCAAATGTACTTGGATTTGATTGCATGGCTAAGGAAATGTCCGGTGCTGCAGCGCTCAGTGAAGCTCGTCTGCCACATGGAGCTATCAGCAGAAGAAAAGTGGAGTCTGATCAGAAGAGTGAAAGAACGGTTTCAAAGGACAGGAGTGGAGGAATCTTCACTCTCTTCCCCTCCGCAGGAGAAACTGTATGTTCAGCAGAACCGTACAGCAGACGGCCTGGGATTTTTTAAATGTCTCCTTCACCGTAACGACGTTATTCAGTGGCACGTCATTCGCTGCCAGTGACATTTTCTTTGAAGTCATAAAGGCTGGCACCGCCATAAAAGAGCTGAGGGTGACTATTTTCACCATGCCCTGTGAATTATACCTCTTATTTAAGGTCTCGATTAACTTGTGTCACTTTTTTTCCCGAACTAATCAATTTTCATGATATGAGGCACATAAAATCCCGGGAAACCTTGGATTTCTCTCTTAAAGAGAGCCAGGGCTTATGGCGCTTTCCTGCTCCACCATTTCCCTCATACGGGTCCGCAGTAAAATAAAAAGCACGATATGTTTGAGTTGGAGTCATCTCAGGTGGTTACGCTCACCGTTAGGGACAAAGGCCCATTGTTGGGTTTCCTTAAACTCCATTACATGCTCGGTATGTTTGCGAATGAATTCGGCCTTTGAATGGAAATATGCCGTTTGTGGATTTGTCGAATGAAGTTGATGTCCTAGAACAGGGTACTCCAACACATCTGATCTTTCATGAAATGATTCTGAGACTGAAACCAAAAAGTTTCCAATTATACTGAATTCTGAACACGTTTAAATCAGTTTTATTATCATGTAGTTTAATAAACATGTAGTTTATTATTAGCTGCTACATTATTGTTCTGTCTGCTGAATAAAATATGATATATAAACTCATTGGCAAAGGAACAGGAATCAACTGTCAGCAGTGAAACTTGGTTTGACATTGTGTCACATGCTAATGAGTGCTAAGAACGATTCACTGGATAAGCTGAATCAATTCTGATCTATAAAGCATTTATTGGTCAGCTTCTTTCATATTTGTCTGCATTCTTATCAGTTAATAAATACTCTAATACAATTTATGTCCTATTAGTGCTATGTTATATCCAGAGTGTTCTTGTTCTGCCTGTACGATCTGGATATGGCAAGGCAGCTTTCAGTGTGTTGAAATTTTTAAAATCGGAGCCATGGATCATCTTCACCGATTTTAGGATTTTATTATTATTGTATTATTGTTTTTATTATTGGAGTTGTATCATTCTGTTTGGTCTTAGTCTTGAAATTGATTCTGATTCTGATATGAATTTGCTGTTGTTTCTTAGTTGTTGATTGACCTTTTAGTTATTGTATTACTTCCTGTCCAGGACTCACTTGCAAAATAGATAAATCAATAAATAAAATTAAATTTAAAGTAAGCAATTGAAATTTCAGCATTTCATTTCTCGCTTTTAGATCTCAATTCACCATATCCATGTATTCTGTGGTCGCACCCTCAACCCATTAGCCTCTCAGCAAGCCAAGTGACCGGACCCTCATTTTGTGGTCTTAAAGCAAGGGTGAACTTTTAAAGCTAGTCCGCTCAGTCTTGTACTTGAACTCTTTGGCGACGCCCGTAGTCGAGGCCTTTAAACCGCAGTATGCTGGAGACTTTAAGCCATGAGAAATGGAGCAACTCTGAAATACATTCCTGCGTTAATAAGTCCGTTCTGGTAAAAGTTATGACGTCGTCTGATATGATCAACCATGAAGTACATTACAAAGGTAATGTGACTGTGGGAAACCGTTCCTGAGCAGAGTGTATATTTTCATTATCAAAAACATTGAGCCATTTATCCCGAGAAGTCGGAATAATCATTAATGGGCCGAAATTTATGATGCCGGATTCCCCAACTAATGCGAAAGACTCCAGGTGTTACTAATGGCCCCGCGGAAATGTGCCGGGGTTCGGCGCGGCGGCTAAATCGAAGGTAATAGTGGCACACTTAATCTGCTCAGATGAAGAGCAATTTAACTGACACGTTGATTGGATTCTGTAAGAAGTGCTTAATGGTGGACTTAAGGAAGCAGAGTTGAAATGGCAGTGAATGGGGTGACTTTAAAGTCATCTGTTTGGACTCAGAAGTCCATGAAACCTGTTTTTTTTTTAAATATAATTCTCCAGTGTCTTTGAGAAGGTAACCTTCTCTCCTCACCTGCTCATTTAAAGGGGATCGGAGAGACTGAGAGATGTTAGGATAGGTGTTTTTAGTAATGCATTTGATTCTTTCATAAACTGTTGACCTTTTAATGGCTCCTTTAATTCATTTACACACTTCTGTCAAAAGAACAGCTGCACCCAGAAGGAGGTGTGGGAGTGCGGTGCTGTTGGGAAGGAAGATAAAGGTGACCAGGATCAATAACTGATGATACATTTAGACTGATATGATCAATATTTATTGAGCTACACATACAGAAGTCTGTCTCTCAGTATGGTGGAGTCGGGCCGCCGTGTTTGCTAACCCAACACGCCAGACGTCTCGGTATGGAGCTGTAGAGGTTCCTAATGGTGTCCTGTGATAATCCATCCCATGCAGCTTGAACATCCTCACACGGTTCCTGCAGATGGTGCGGTAGGGGTGGAGGTGGAGCCACACCAAGCCTTCTGGAGGTGTGACAACAAACTGTTCATCTTGGTGCTGACCACAGTGCCTCCACACATGGACTCGTTGGGCGTCTCCAGCAAGACTAAAGCGGGACTCGTCATTGAAGATGACCCGCTGCCATTCTGAGTCACTCCATGACAGTCTGGCACGACACCACTGCAGTCTTTGGTGACGTTGACATGGTGTAAAGGGCAGTCGTCGTAACCATCTGCCAACGGTGCTGGCACTCACTAGATGACTCATGGAGGCCATCACTGCTCGCGGAATCGCTCCTGTTGGATCAGTCAGGTACAGCGATAATGCCCATCCTTGTCTACGTCACACGCGTAGCTGAGCATGAAACTAGAATCATTCACACAATGTCCCATGTACCCACTTCTCCTACCAGTTGGTTGTTCATTCCTACTGGGTGCAGATATTAACTATGCATAATCTTCATGATCAGGTTTATGAAAACATGCCACTGGTTTCAGACTCATTGATTAACCCTGCTGTAAATGGGAGGGAGGGGGGACTGCATCGATTCAGACCCCCTGATGATGATGTACCACCCCGCCTTCCCCTTACCTTCATGTTTATGTTAGTTTGCAAGCCTTCACTTTAATCGCTGTGGGTCACCAGCTTTAACTGTATTGCTGAAAAGCAGGACGGGATTTATTCACTTCAAGTTTTATCGATTGCCGCTGCCTTGGCCTTGTTTGATTTACAGAACATGGCAGAAGGCTGAGCTTCACGCTCGGGTACCCTCGCACTTGACCAAACCGGTCAGCACCATTTCTGCGGTCAAAGGTCACAGAACTACAGCGAACGGTCTTCAGGAGTGCCAATTCAGGAGACTGTAATGCCGAATACCCGATGAAATTTCACCGGGAAGCCTAAGGAAGAGTTGTCAGCTGGCAGCGGTATTCCCTGGAGTTTTTTTTTTTTTTCTCCTTCTTTTCCCATAATTGCGCTTCTGGCAAAAAGTTTAAGGGGTGCTGAGTTTGTTGAATATCCGTTGCGATTTGCAAACCTAATATCGGCGACAATCGGGAGAGTGATATGCAGCATAAAGGCTTTTGCTTCCCTGTGTTCCGCGCTCGTAATCCGTCCCTCTTCCGTGTGAGGGGAAAAGTCTGAGGGACAATTTTGGAGAGCTCGGATTAGATGAAAGAGGACACGGCAACATATGGAAGACGGGATCAAACAGCGCCAGCGCTCTCCCTGTGCCTGTGTTTGTACTGGGAGAGCATGTATACTGCATATCATTTAGATTGGAGCTCTTTGTAGAGGCAGAGGCTGCCAATAACTCCACCCTTATTATACTTCAGCACAGCAACAAGCCCGACTGTACTTCCTTCTCCCTCTAATCCTCAAAGGCAAGCCGGAGACCAAAGGTAATTTTAGATAAAAAACATCAACGCCGGGTAGCACGGCACACATTGTGTGTGTTCATAATACATGTATGTGTTCGTTCGCAGCGTGAGGCAAAGAAAGGGAAATATGCATCATACAGAAAAGGACTTTTTCCTTTTTCCCATAATGTGGATTTGGTTGCACTTTAAAACCAGACCGCGGTATGTGTGTTCCTCACTTTCCCTGACAGTCTGGATTACTGTACTCCTGCCTCCAGGAGGTATTCTGAATGGATGTAAATGGAAAGGGGGTGGGGATGGGATACACACCTGGCTGAACAACAAATGAGGCACAGCGTTCACGTTGGCCCAACGACGGTATGATAAAACGTGCCGACGAGTCCTTATATGAACATTCCCGTTTGCCGGGATCTCTCCTCTCGGAGTGGCTCAGGCAGTTGCCGGAGGATTTCAGCACTTTTCTGCGGCGTGTTAAGGACGCCCCGCCGCTGTGCCCGTCCGAGCGTGGCCGGATGCCGAAATAAATGGTCCTGGGGCTCACCTGTCGGGAAGAGTGATTCCGCGCGGCGGACTGTTGCGGCTGCTCCGGTGACAGGCGGGCCCATCATGTAGAAGTAATAGGGTCAAGCAGCTGGATGGAGATTTGGCGCACAGTGAGGCCAGAAGGCCTCGGCCCCTCGCCGGCCACGATGAATGGCCCGATGGAGTCGCCGCGACCTGTTTATTACGCCGTTTTTCTGCTCCGCTGCAATCCGGTAATGATCGCCACGCCGCTTGATTGACAGCCGCCCTTGCCTCTCCAGGCTGAAAGTGGGCGATGGTGGGAGAATTGTGCCTGCTGACCCATCGCCGTGCCCTGCCAAGGGTTCAATTTACCTCCCCTGACAGGCAAATGATAAGTTGCAGCCCCCTACCAGCCCCCGCCGCCGCCACCACCCCCCTCACCATTCCTCGTCTCCACTTGCAGAGAAACATGCTAGCGGAGCAATGCGGGGTTAAACCCGCGGCCTTTAATTAGTGAAGGAGTTTTACTTGACTGAGCAAGTTCAAAAAGCTAATGATGTTTACACACATGCTCTACATGTATAAACAACGCTGATATTTTCAATTAACACGAAACAAGTGCTTCGGCAAATCTACGTTTACAGCCAGCAATTACTGAGAAAGCAAACAGGCTCCGAGACCGGTTCGATTCCGGCCTGCTCCGTTTCCTGCACAGTCTCCACGAGCTGGCCCGTTTCCATGCGGGAAAAAGGAGCACGCTTTAATATGCGCCATTTCACAATGCTCGGGGTTAAAGAAAGATCACGCTGCTGTCTGTTACCTTTCCCAGCGTGCGGGCTAATGTGAAAACAACATGCCGTTGGACTTTTGCACCCGAGCCTCTGCTTTTTCCATAGCGCCGTGCCGTAATTAGCCAACGCCGTTTCACAGTAGATTTTTCAGCACGTTCTGAAAAGCCTCTCCGAACAGCACGTAGCTGTAGTCCCATGTTTGGCAGAAGGTATGGGAAGCTATAATGGTTCATGGGAACTCGCCGAGCGAACAGCGTGGAAGCATTGCATTGCATTTCCAGATGGACTTCAAATAAAGTGTATTTAAATGCAAGATGTTTTTAAAATAGACCATGACTTACTGGAGAGGTTGATGGGGTCTGGCTATAACTCAAGGTGCATAGTCATTAGGAAAAGAAAAGCCCGCTACTCCGGAGCGTGCGTTGGCCCCGTGCGGTACAGCGCCAAGGTTTTGTCTTACACGTTGTTCTCTCCTGCCAGGTTTTTAATATTCAGGCTACCCCCGCGCCTTCCTGCAAATGAGATTGACAAGTATAGGTCAGGCTGTTTTATGCTTTAAGGAAGTGCTAAAAGATATTGGAATACTGGAGTTAATACGGACCGGACCGTAACAGCGGCATACGCTTACACATAAAACCTCGTCAAATCAACCAGCTGCTCGAGACATTAGTCAATTAGAGAGTCTGGCTATGTAAATGTGACACTAAAACCATAATGTTTTAGATAAACCAACTGGAGTTGTTCGCCAGATGTTGAAAGGAGGTGAAACATAGGCTGTACAGCCTGCAGCGAGAAAGGCCGTTACACTACACGCACAAAAAGGCAGGTCTAGGCCTCTACCATTGTAAATGTGGGTGTGCATTGTTTATACATAAAGGCAAAGACTGCACTCAAACAATCTCAGTGTGCGGTTTTGGTAGGACCTGGATATGATCAGGACTGAGCGCTGTACATCTTGGCCTACATCTCAGTGAGAAACAATGAGTAGACAGAAAACGACGCATATGGTGTAAAGGAATATCGTACAGCTAGGATCAAATCTCATCGTCTGACTGCATTGAAGGTCTCAATATTACAGCACATAGTCAAATAAAGCACCGCAGAGGGTTCAGACAGCTTACATGTATGACATATGGCAGACATTCATATGTGGAATGACCTGATCATGTTATGGAGGTAGCCTTCAGGAGTCTTGCTCAAGGACTCCGCTTGGTTGTTCTAATGTAATAGACATTTCCAGATCCAAATGCTCCTTCAAACCCCAAAAGAAAACAATGATGGAACCTGTGAACGTTCTCATGATCACTTCGTTCTTTATTGAGACATCATGGTGGTTCAAACTCCATTCCATGTGGTAGTACATCCTTAGTTAGCCAAGCTAAGTTACAGGTGCTAGTGGGCTCTAACGGTAGCTAGTTTTCCCATACAGGCTCTTTGCGGCTAGCGCTGACATGGGCTATGGGTTTTAAAGGGTGTTTCTAGCTGCGACCCCCCCACATCTTCATGTTTTGGGTGTTAGCCATTTTTCTGTGCAGCCCAGCAAAGACAAACACGGCTAGCCATCCTTAGTTAGCTAGTTAGTTGTCTTCGCCACCTCTTGTCTGACTTATAAGTCCAACAACTAAAAGATGAAGATGTAGGTTCATAGCAAGAAACACCCCGTCAAACCCCGTAGACTATATTAAGGCTATCCGGAAAGGGCTAGCTAGCTCTTGCCAGTGAGTGCTAATGTCAAGCAGGTTAGCAATGCAGCTAATGTCCGAGCCCACTGGGGTCAAACTTAGTTTTTCTTCATTGGTTTAGGAATTGTAACTCACCTTATCCACTTCAGACATCTCCTCCTCTCTTTCTTGTAACCAGGCCAGCTCTAGAATGGTAACTAAGTTGTTGTTTTGGGCTCAGGGCTGTTTGAACACCAAGAGAGGCTTAGCCACTGCAGTAGAAACCTGGATTCGAAGGTCGATACGTCACAGCTTAACAAGCGGATTGTACAGTATAATGTGAACTCCATTCTTTCTTTTTTAGGGCAGGGAATTAAACTAACACAGCATCACTACCTTCATTGTCTTCAGAGCTTTTTCATGTTATATAGCCTTTTTATGATGAGACCATGATGTTTAATCATATATATTATATATATATATTGGCCTCTGGCTTGATCGTATCAGCACACCGCTGCTGATCCACCCTCAGACCACCTAGTTTATTGTCCTGCATAGAAAAGCTCCTTAATAATTTCCTTATTTTAAAAAAATAGCATAATACAAATATTATAAATAACTGAATTTAGCTAAAACTAAAAAAAAACAATAGGGACAATGATTTAGTTGCAAATGCTGTTGCTGAGGCTAAACCCAATTCGCTAGGCTAATTTGCAGGATAAAAAAGAAAGAAAGAAATGGAGGAAGAATAAGTGAAATGGACTTGAGCAATGACAAGGAGCGATGGAAAGTGGTAGTTTGTCTAATATGCTGGTTAACCAGAAAATGCTGAGCCGATGGAACAGTGGACCACCAGCTTTGCCGTTAGCAGGCCAGCAGTGGTCCGCCAAACTCTTGGTATTGGGTTTTTTTTTTTTTTTCTCCAGAGATTTTAACCAACATGGAACCAATGAAATGCACCACTGGAAGGAGGAGGGTCAATCAAACAACTGGGCAATGAATAAAGAAAATGCTGATGACAGTATGTGTACTGTTAGTGGTATGTTGATTTTGCACAATGCAGTACATTGATTGAAGTTGCTTCCACAGACTTTCTATAATTTCTCGAATTCTGGGCTGAATGATGGTATACGCTCCATTCTCTGCATATGGTAAATTAAATTTTGCTCTTCTGAGCTCACAGAGCTACTTAGCTAGTTAGCTTACTATTTGCTTAATAGCTAATGTCTTCTGGAGAGCTAACAAGGCCTTCATGCAAGAGCTGCGAAAGCCTAACAAGTGGAAATGACCACATTTGACTGGGCACAGTAGTGTGTGGCTTATAGTGTCAGTGCAAAGTATCCGAACAGTCTCAAGGAGTATTGTTCTCTCTGCTGTCTGGTTCACTTCCTTTCACCGTCATATGTCCAGAGCAGGTTAGTGAAAGCAGTATTAAGTATTAAGCATCTCCTGACAGCATGATGACGACTCTCATATCCCATGGCATGGTGTGTTAACTGAGAGGCTGCTGGATATACCTGTCCTGAGAAGGAGGACAGAGCGTTAACTGCCATCGAACGTTCAGATTAAAGTTCAGTTCCATAATTGAACTTCCTAGATCTAAACAGAAGCCAGAGTAGTATGATTTGAAATGCTCCATTACCAGCTGAGAACTCTTCACACAGGTGGTGAGAGGAACCGAACATCTGAAGAGTTCTGAAGAGTCTAAAAGACGAGTTTGCGATACACTGTGCACACCTAGCTTGTATCTACACTCTTTGTCCATCTTATCAGCTCCACTGATCACATGGGAGCACTCTGCAGTTCTACAGCGCCAGACTGTAGTCCATCTGTTTCTCTGTATACTGTATTACCCTGTTCTTCAATGGTCAGGACCCCCACAGGACCACCACAGAGCAGGTATTATGTGGGTGGTGGATCATTCTCAGCCCTGCAGTGACACTGACATGGTGGTGGTGTGAGTGGATCAGACACAGCAGTGCTGCTGGACACCTCAGTGTCACTGCTGGACTGAGAATCGTCCACCAACCAAAACTGTCCAGCCAACAGCCTCCTGGGAGGAGAGTCATGTGACCACTGATGGAGGACTATCATCTCTCTGGCTGTCCATCTACAAGGTGGACCGGCAGGGTGGGAGTGTCTAATAGAGTGGACAGTGAGTGGACACAGTGTCTAAACACTCCAGCAGCACTGCTGTGTCTGATCCACTCACACCAGCACGTCAGTGTCACTGCAGGGCTGAGAATGATCCACCACCCACATCATACCTGCTATAGGTGGTCCTGTGGGGGTCCTGACTATTGAAGAACAGGGTAATACAGTATACAGAGAAACAGATGGACTACAGTCTGGAACTGTAGAACTACAAAGTGTCCTATATGGTCAGTGGAGCTGATACTGGAGTAAGTAGTACTAAGGCAGTACGAAAGAAAGAAGGAGTAGCTTTGAGTCTCTGTTGAGTAATTCTAAGAGACACATCCATCTTCCCACAGCCCACATTGTTAACACGTGCATGAGTACACACCCTGACGTTCTGACGCGCTGACACGCTCGTGCACGGGAAGCGAAAAGGAAGCATGGAATCAATTCATAATTCATTTAGATCACTCCTCCACTTAGAGTGGTTTTGTGGTTGCGTCCGACCACTGTGTTCCCTCTGTATACAAACCAGTGAACATCTGCGCTTGTGTCCATGAGTCTATACTTCTGTTTCAATTAGCAAAGCAAAGGTGCTTCACGCTATGCTAAAGCGCTAAAGCTCAGTCGACTGCACCAGGCCCCCCCGCAGTGCTCATACCGAAGTGGAAGCGTTAACATAAGGAAGGAGAATGCAGTTCGGTGCCAACACGCACAAGCACCCGCTTTCCATAATAGTAACAAGCTAATGAATCTATATCTCTTGCCGTGCTCGTGCCGGAACAAAAACTTTGCTCATTTACAGTGAAAGATGGCGGCTAGAACCTTTTCACAGCACACTCCTCACAAAACGAAGGACCTCTGGCTTGGATGACGCCGCTGTCCAAAGAAAAACATGTATCTCCATTTTTGCTGATTTTTACTTTTAAGCCTCATTTGATCACACAAGTTATTTTTTACACCGTGTGTGAATTTCATGAAGAATGGACCAACAGAACTGGCCCAGAACTGCTTGGAAAGACGTCTGGTTCCATTGACTTCCATTCGAATTAAATTCAGTGTTTGGCCTCTCCTGTAAAGTTGCTGTTTTGGTGACACCTGTTTTTCTTTGGGCAGTGACGATATGCTTATAGGATGTATTATATCATTTTTAATTCTTCTCGGATGTCTATATCCACTCATCCTCAAAACAGCTGCACCCAGAAGGAAGTGTGGGGTTGTAGTGCTGTTGGGAAGGAAGATAAAGGTGACCAGGATCAATAACTGATGATACATTTAGACTGATATGGGTGATATTGATTGAGCTACACATACAGAAGTCTGTCTCTCAGTATGGCGTTGAGCCGCCATGTTTGCTAACCCAACATGCTAGCCATCCCAGCATGGAGGTGTAGAGGTTCCTAATGATGTCCTGTGATAATCCATCCCATGCAGCTTGAATATCCTCACACAGTTCTTGCAGATGGAGCGGTAGGGGTGGAGGTGGAGGGACACCAAGCCTTCTGGACAAGGGACGTGTGAGGCCAAACCGCTCCTCTTGGTGCTGACCATGATGCCTCCACACACGAATTCATTGGTTGTCTCCACCAAGACAATTCCAGTGCTCATGGTACGTCAGTTCTATGTACCAAACTCTGTTCATTAACTATATGATCAATGTTCATTCACCAATGCTGGTTCTACTATGGCATCACCTCGGAAGACCCTTTTCCTAAGGCACCTCTAGAAAGGGTCTTTATTCACATATAACAAAAAGAGAGAGGCATGTACGCCAATGCAAATACCTCTTTCTCCTTTTGGTGCCTGGCTGTGCTCCTTACTATTCCAGTTCAGCGGAAATATCTCTGTGCATCCATCACCACAACAGGTTCACGTTCCCGCCCTGTTGCAGAGAGAGTGCTGTCACAGGCTGCCAAATTCAGGCTGTTTACCTTCTCCGTGTGAGGGTAACATTGTAAAGATAAGTTAGCGTATCCATGTTCTGTGTTCCACCTTTCTCTAATACCTACAAAATAACCCCGTGGGGTATACTGTGGCACAAAGTTGTTTTGCCTGTACAAAAGCAAAGCTGTCCCCGAGGGCTCCTCGCCGTGGCAGCGTCTGTCTTCCGCCTCACGGGACCGACTCCCAATCATCAGGGGTCTCCGACTCGACAGCCAATCACAGGCATGCTATTAGTAAGCGGCACCCTCTCTCTCTCTCTCTCTCTCTCTCTCTCTCTCCTCTTTTTCATTCAAGGCAGAGGAGACTGACAGTGATTGTCAGTTAAATCAAGCATAGTTCCCCCTTATTTTAAGTCTCAGCAGCTTTTAAATGGCGTCAAATGACAATGAAATACAGGTCGGCTGAATTAATGCAGCGACTCGTTTATGCGGTTTCTATTCACTGAATCTGCAAAGGCTTGCGTTTGGCCCCCTGCTTGGTTTGCACACTGTTATTACTATGTAATAACATGTAATTACATATTAGTTACATGGTCAATAACATTTTTTGCCTCTTCTAATATAAAGCTATCCTTATTAGAAATATTTTTGTGCATGGTGGCCATCACTGCAGAGTAAATCTTAAAATTAGGTATTATTAAAAAAATTATATTGTCTATAGAGCTCTATGGTATAGTAAAAAATCGTCCACGCTTATTTGGGATGAGTGCAATCAGGATGGATTATTCTCCATCTCTTCCTCGACCAGTGCTTACAAGCCTACAGCATTCTCGTTTAGACTTTTTGCTCTCTCCCTCTCTCTTGCTCACTCTCTCTCTCTCTCTCAGACCCTCGGGCCTAGCCCCCCACTTCATCACCCTCTCTGGCAGATCACTATGAGGGGGTTATTAATAATTTTGTCTGTGTGCTACAGATGTTGCACAAATGAACGAGGCTTCACTGTGGTCTCACGACACCGGGGCGCCTCAGGTGCTGAGCGCAGACCCAAATCTGTCTCCCTCCTCCTACCTCATCCCTCCATCAGCAAAGCAAAAGAAGGGAGAGAGGAAGAGAGTGAGGAGTGCGGCCAAACACGCCCCCTCCTCTTCTCTACCTACAGAGAGAGTCGTGCCGCAGAGTGATGGCAATATGTGGCTGGTCTCAGGAGGAGCAACTTGTAAATGATACTAAATCGCGAAACGTCAAAATCATAAACATGATGTAAAGCCCTGTTCCATCCCTTAGCCTACTTAGCACTCCAGACTGAATTTGGAGAAACTTCTGTCTGGCTTGAAACATTCTTACTGTGGTCATCACTGTGGTGGTGTTTGGTTATGTTGGCTATGAAAACCATGACACATCAACGTGCTCAAATATGCTGTGATGCATTAGTACGGTATTAATAATGTGGATAGAATGCAAAACAAATAGTGTTCATAACATGCCAATTCAAAAACACCCATCATTATATCGTCGCTGTCTCCATTTATCCTTCATTTTTACTTTTATGCATCATTTGAAAATGTAAATGTAAATCATATTTATGTCATTCAAAATTTCATGCTGCATGGACCAACAGAAATGGCCCACAACCAAAAAAAATTGGTTCCATTGATTTCCATTCATTAGATTATGTTTTTCGCCTCTCCTGCAAAGTTGCCATTTTGAAGATACTAGTTTTTTTTGGACATAGATGATATGTTTCTTTTATATACTGGACTATAGTAATAATAATAAGAATACCTTATTTTATATAGTGCTTTTCAAGAACCCAAACAACCCTACAATTGTTAGTCCACATAAAAATGCATGGTTCTCATTAGGTCTGCCCTCTAGAGTCGGAGACCCTTTAAGTCAACTTAGAACATTCAAGTCGACTGACAAAAATGACAAATAATTACAAAAACATTGTAATAAATATTAATAGGAGAATAATTAAAATATATTATACATATAAGTTCTAACTGGGCTATGATGCATGCTTTTAAATCCATGTGACAACGTGCGCTGGCGGTTCACCGTTGAAGGAAGCTAAAGCTGTGAAGCTGAGAAACATGCGTGGAGCGATGTCTCTAAATTTTTCAAAAGAAACCAAATAAAGTTATATGTATCTGTGTCCATATGCAAGAATCTGCATATAAATCAACAACATAGAACCTGACAACACACTTAACATGGATAAGTTGCATTGGCAGCCATTAACTAATTATCTGGACAGATTTACAATATGCGCAATGCAGGTAATAAGTCTAGATTTACATAGGTAATTTACAATACGTGTCTGTCTCTGCTAGGCCCATCCAACAGATTAAAGCTAATTCTCCTCGTCATTTAATCAGACATCGAACACTGCTTCAAACGAGTGAGTTGACTTTCGTTTTAGACAAGAGGTTTTAGACACATATAGTTTGTGGTGAAGAAAAAATGGACTGAAGACATTTGTTTTATTATATTTTATATATAATAAAATTTATTTTACAACCTAAATTCCAGATATTTTTATTAGTTTACAGCTAAGATTATTTTGATTTAAAGATAAGTAGTCACTTAATATGCCTGTCATTTGAAATCAATTCTTATCTGCTTACTAGTAAGTGAAATTATGAGGCATTAACACACACCTGGCCTTGTAACAGCCAATCAACCAACCGTGCAGTCACTTCTGAGGCCTGTTGCTTTTGAGCCACTTGGATATAGTTGACTTGGATGTAAACACCCTTGTATATTAAAGTTTCATTATTTAATTTCTCCAATATGCTGAGCTAGATATCTAAAATAACCATAACTTTGTCAACTTCCAAATATTTATGAGCCTAACTTTACCTGAAGTTTTCAAATAATCAAACTGAAGTTACAGTTCACATGCTTTTGGTACTTACTGTAGTTTAGTAGTTCTGTCTAGCTAGCTCACGTGCTATGTAATCAACCAACTACCCAACCATAACAAGTTGTTTTGCTTCTTTTCCTTTAAAAGATGTCCAGATTCCTGGAAAGAAAACCAGTTGGCCAGTCAGACTATCCAATGGTAGTGGACACCTGATGAAATATGTTATACATATGGATGGTTGAAAAAGGGACACAACTCATTAACAACGATTCACTATATGTAGATAACATGGTACTACATTCATGTGGACTGTATCTCTACACAAACGAGAGAACCACCATCACATGGTAGTACAATTCAAGTCATGCAATCCACGCCTCCTTTTAATGTCCTGAAAGACATCTGTGGTGATGTTGTGGACTCACTCTACAGTTGCTAGCTTCTGGTGGAGTTTTACACAGCAGGGTTCTCTAAAACTAGACCAGCGAGTGGTAGAAGTGCCTAGCAGTCAGCAGCAGCGCCCTCTGTTGGCTGAAACAAGCCCAACTTGAGACGTTAGCCAGTATGCTCTACTTCAGGTCTACTTCTTGTATGTTTTTAATTCCCAGATAAAACCAGACCTTTCCAGGGACGACTCCAGCTGGGGACCGTCTTCGGAAAATGAGGTTTGAGGGTTTTTCTGTAATGCGTTTGAAGCTGTGCATGCTGTGGATTTGGTCACGGTTTAGCTAGCAATTAAATCGAACTCAAGACCCGAGACGGAACATCTCTGTCCAGTGTTTAATACATTAACCCAGTGCCATGGTTTAGATTTGTTTTGTCTTTGTCTACTTTGCTTTGTCTTGTTTGATTACACTCCTACAGGGGTCAGCCAGTCATTCTGTGGCTGAAGGTCCACCATAGCTGGCTCTCTATGTAAAATCATAACAACAGTCTTGTTCCTGTTAGTGTTTGGAACTACACTGACCCTGTGTGGAGAATGGTGAGATGGGAACAAAGAAAGCTGGTGGTCTTCCAGTTTCGTCCTTCTCAGAGGTATGAGTACAAAAAGCATGGAAGCAGGTATGAATGGCAAGCGATATCCGAAGAGCAGCAGCGGAAAACCATAAACTATGACTTTTCCATGACGCGTGGGCGTGCGCTAGCGCCGACCGAACTCAGCCTGGGATGAGGAGCGCGTGAGTGGCGGCTGCTGTCCGCAGCCTCATGTTTCACACTGACCTCCACTTCCTGTGCTGAGAGCAAAGGCCGTGAGTGGCAGCTTCAGCAAAATCCCTTTCCTGAAGCCCGGAGTTATGAAGAGGTGCTGCCGTGTTAAACATCTGCTCCATCCATTACTGGGAGAGACGGGAGAGAGAGAGAGAGACATCGATAAATCTCAGGCCTCTAGTGGGGAGACATTTTCCAAAGCACTCCTCCTCCACCTTCTTCTATCTCTGTTTCCCCCCCCCTCCCTACCAAGCTCCCTTCATCCTTGAGAGCAGGTTGTAGAAATACGCTGTTGATGAGTGGATGGAGAATAGCGAGGTCAGGTTTATGCACTGCACACAGTCAGTAGGTGATAATATAGCATCAAACAAACCACTACGGATGCCAGCATCGCAGCAGCTTCTGGTGTAGGTTCATGGCTTGGCTGAAGAAAACAGTCACCTGGTCAGTACATTATGTGGACGTTCAGGGTTCTCCTAACTTGCACATCCGTTTTACAGAACGGTAGTACAGTTCTTCGAAAGAAGTGCTCTAGTACAGCTTCACTAGGGTATTGGTTCCCAAGCCAGTCCAGATTTCCTCCTTTGCAGTGCAATCAAGAACAAGTTTAAGAACCACTGGTCTAGGAAACTGGTCAAGTATGGTTCATTTGGGGCACCGCTCCAGATAACCATTTCTCTATTTACCCACCCTCTAATTTTTTAGATATGGGATGCTGTAAAATGTCTTATCGTAAATTGTGTTCAAATCTCCAATTGCCACTTTATTAGGTACACCATCTTGTCTCTTTGTACACCTCTGTAGTTGTACAGTTCCAGACTGTAGTCCTGTTTCTCTGTATACTTCATTACCCTGTTCTTCAATGGTCAGGACCCCCACAGGACCACCACAGAGCAGGTATTATGTGGAAGGTGGACCATTTTCAGAACTGCAGTGACACTGTGACATTGTGTTGGTGTGTTAGTGAGTCAACAGTGTCCTGTGGGCAGCGTCATGTGACCCCTGATGGAGGTTGGTGTAGCTCAGTGGATAACACCACTACCCACCAGGGAGCCACCACTACATGTGGGAGACTGGGTTTTGAATCCTGGTCTGGGTGACTATGCTGTGCTACACCAATAAGAGTCCCTGGGCAAGACTCCTAACACTACACTGGCCTACCTGTAATATGATTAACCTTGTAAGTCGCTCTGGATAAGAGCGTCAGCTAAATACCGTAAATGTAAATGACCAACTATAACCTCCGTGTGGCGCACATGAAACAAAGCGTGCACCTACACGGCCGACCGAAGGATGGTACTTGTCTACGGCTGCTATGAAATTGTTAATTGTGTCATGACCGTGGGATCGACTCATTACTTAAACATGTTTCCGCTCCGCCAGCGGAGACAGTAATGTGTTGAGAGCGCGGGACGCTATGATAAGCCAGACGTGCCAACTAAAGGAGATAAAGTATAAGATTTGTTGAATATTTTATAATAACTAGATAATTCATTTACAAAAGCACATTCATTTTCCTCCCGCATAATGGCGCGCTGGTCTAAAATGGAGACTGTGAGTCCAAACTTTTCAAAAATGCACATATTTGCATCAATTTTTAAAAGGGGGGTTTATATCTAATGAATTTAGATTTAATTTGGCATGGCATAAAATCCATTTGTACCGCTTTTAATTAAGAATGCAGTCCATGCAATTAGAATTATGAGCAGAGCCTTCATCAGTAGGTCCTGGGAGAACCCCAGTCGAAAAAATTATGTTAATGCTTTACACTGAAAACACTTTGCATGAAGCAGATTTTGCTCTTCTTTCTTTTTTTTTTTTGTCTCTCTTTCTCTCCGTCTCTTTCTCTCTTCTCCGGTCGAGAGGACGGTCCTCTAAAAGCCTCGTCTTTAAGCCGCTTTTCAGACGCTGCGCTGGAAGCTTGTTTATTCTTTTGTTTACGCGAGCTTGAGTACACAGAGCATATGCCAGCTGTGCTCATGGCTGCGGATTTACAGGGTGATGATAATGTGGCTTTAAGTGTTGCTCTACAAAACGCGGCGGCGCTGCGGCAGGGTGCGGCGCACGCTCTTTATGAATTACTGAACATGGGGTTCGGGCTGTAGGTCTTTAGGTGCATGATGAATCTTTAAATGTGCGGAGTGAATGAGAGACTACTCATTTCTATTATGCTGTGTCGTTGGAACTTTTAAAGTTAGTTTATATATATATATATAACATATATTTATACACTCATCATCAAAAGAATAGATGGCATCAACTGAGAGGAATGAAACTTGGTACCCAAAATATAAATACTATATATTTCATATAGGTTTGACATCATGAGACATGCAAATGATTCAAGGATGGACCTTATAGCTGTACCTGACTGACCCAACAGGCACGATTGTGGACATTCAGTGAGTAAAAGTTGGTCATGGTGGTTGGTGGTTGGTGTAGCTCAGCGGATAACGCCAAGTAGCCACCACCACACGTGGGAGACTGGGGTTCAAATCCCGGGCTCAGTGACTATGCTGTGCTACACCAATAAGAGTCTGTGGGCAAGACTCCTAACACTACACTGGCCTTCTTGTAATATGATTACCCTTGTAAGTCGCTCTGGATAAGAGCGTCAGCTAAATGCCATAAATGTAAAAGTCAGTGTGGCAATAGCTGTGGTTGCTATATTAGTTATTTGTATACAGTCATGTGTAAAACAGTTCACACTGTATATAGAGGACCAGTCAAAAGTTTACACACCCAGCTAAATTGTTGTTGTTGGTGATTTTAAAAACTACACAGGCTGACACAGAAACAGTACATATCATGCAAGGTGAACTAGAGCTGTGTGTGTGTATGTGTGTATACCTTACATGACGGGCAGAATAATAGAATTGGTTTCATCCTCCTGTATCGTTCCATTTTGGAGGTTTTTAAGGTGGATTGTATAATTCCATAAGTGCTAATTCATAGTTTGATGTCTTCGCTTTTGTTCTACAGTAAAGCCTTAACATAAAGATGAGGAGAACCTGCTATGAAGAGCCTTGTTGGAGCTTATGACTGGCACTTAGGGCTGCCACCTTTCAGAAATGAAAATAAAGGACGGGGGGCGTGGTCATGTGTGAGTGACGTGTTCGAAATCGCATCCCGTATTTGATGTGATTCTGGGTCTGGGTTTAATTGTGTGAGACACGTGTTTGTCGAATATTTACCTTACGAATAGATTGTGATTATTTATGTGTGTCTGACAGACGTGTATATCGGACGTTTACAGAAATACGGAACAATTTTATGGACATTTACGGAAATACGGACCAAATCGCATCTCGTATTGGTTTAATACGGGAGGCAACATTTAATTGCCAAATAAAGAATGATTCCGTATTTCACGGGACGGGTGGCAACCCTACTGGCACTGTAACTTGTGTACATTGGAATGCGACGTCTAGATCAGACCCCATAGTGCAGCACACAATAGCAAGCAGTGCATTACTCAGGGCTGCATACAGTTTCAGAACTAGCTGACTATCAGGGCGCTCATCAGACGGAGTTCTGCGGTCTGTAGCTCTTTAAATGGAGCCGTTCTCCAGGAATTTGGGAATTAGTTTGGGTTTATTTACTGTGGAAGCCAGCCTAATTCTGCTGTACATGCCCTGGATGCTGTTTTCCTTTGGGCTTTCAGAATCACTCTGCAAAACATCTCCTGTGTGTAGAGTTGCTGTTGGATGCCGTCCCATCTTGCATAACTGTGATGGACCCCATATCGCACTTCCATAGAGCACAATGGGCTGTATTACACTATCATCAGTACAGAGGTGATAAGGAGAGGCGTAGGCTCCGTTTGGCGCAGTTAACGAACGTTTAAGCAGCCCCCTAATAGATCGATGAACTCATACGAAGTGAGAGCAGACCTACAGCTCTTATTTAAACTTTGACATTGGGTTCAAGCTGGCTTGCCTCAGCGGTTCATGAGCGAGTCGTCAGCCTCCAGTGATGCTTTAACGCTTTCCATACATCCAAATAGGCAAATATAGAAATCAGCTTTGCTCTAATGGCTGTACCTCGGAATAAAATCGAATTTCCATTCAAGTTAGCACAGCTACCCATCTGGCCTTTTCATACCGCTGTCCTGTTAATACCGTTTTGCTGAAGTGTGGACGGAACATCGGTAAGAGCTGGTGGAAGCACACCTAGCACTGATGAAGCACTTTCTCCATCCTGCTAAGCTCATCTCCACCGAAGAGTAGCCTAATCCTCTCAGCATGACAGCAGACCATTTTCCCTCCATTTCGCCACGGCGCTGTAGGTGGTTTCCAACTTTTGAGTCATTGCGTTAATGGGAATGGCATCTGGATCTCCTTTCTCATTTCTGGCTCAGTTTCTACACCCACGCTAAACCCGAAGAAGCCCTAGGAACACGGGAACAGTCTTCCTATTTCCATTAATGCAGCCTTAACCTCCACACACACACACACAGAGCTTTGAGACCACGATATTCACTCTTAAACACACGCTGTGGTGTCTTTCCCTCAGCTTCCCTCAGAAGCCATGCTCAGTGCGTGTTTGGCGCTGATTGAACAAACAGGTTCTCTCTGCAAAACACGCTGCAACGCGGTTTTCGTTGGCAGCGCCGGCCAAATAAATAAGGCCCGATTCAAACAGGCACGGAGTTTGTGCAATAAAAAGTTATGAGAGTGCCCTCTCGCGCGCTCTTCTGGTGCAGAAGCCGAGGCGAGGTTTATATCCAGATTTATTGTAATAAGTTTATTCTTGGCAGTACGCGGAGCATGTCGGAGGAGACGGATCAGTTCCCCCAAAATAAGGCGCGGTAAAGACTTGTGCCTGTAGCCGCGAGCGCAATATGAAACAAATCAGTGTTCAGAATGCGTCAGCTCTTCATCTGGAGCTCTTCCGCCGTGGAATACTCATCCAGCCTCCGGATGGATCTCGGATGACATCATCAGGAAAGCTCCTGGGTGAAATGAAGCAGATATTAAAGCTGACCTAGCTTGGCCATAACACAGTAATCCATGTGATTCCACTTTGCATTCAGTGAGCGCAGCCCTGTGTTTATTCAGGTTCCGGGCTGACTGACTTGGAATTCCATCAGCTGGTAGAAACGGACGGCTGTCCATGTCTTAATTGTACATAGGAACGTAGTTGCAAACATTTGGCCCACGTTTTTCTCTATAAACCATCATTTTATATTAAAACTAGAAGGGCATGCTGTGATCGTGTGCAGCTGAAGCTTGGGTAACATACTGCTATGTGATTTGCGATTGCTATGGTGTCCCAGGTGGTTGTTAGGTAGGTGCTGGTGATTGCTATGATATCCTACATGTTAATACAGTGATGTTGTGCACTTCTTTCACTGTAATGTAGGTTGGTGCCAAACATTAGCAGTCCATTTAGCGGGGGAGGCGGGGTGGGCATGGTCGCATACACCATGCCGTTCAAACGGAACCTTCTGGAGCTGGAATGGTGTCGATATCTCAGATCCTGACAAGGTGAGAAACGTGCAGGCTGCCAGCTATCCACTGGTTTTTAGCCTAGAGCGCTACAGTCCTTAGCCTTTCCTGGTTTTCAGTTTCATAGTCTCGGCTAGGTCACTTAGCAGCTTAGAGAACGTTCTAGATAACTATTTGTCATGCTTATGGGATCTCTTCCTGCCTCCAACTACAAACTTCCATATCTCCCAACACTTTATTTGCCACTATGCACACTCTCATGATGTCAACACCACATGTCTATCATCAACCAATCACAAACTGCCGTTCTGTTCAGCTTCACCTGGCTACACCAGATTCTCAACACCAGAACACAATTCCCAGATCTGTTTATATGCCTGGTCAGTTTGTCTGTCTCTTTGTGAGGTTATGCCTACTCATAGTTGGTCACCAGGTGTTCATTCTCTGTTAGCCCAGCTAGCAGTGATGCATTTTAAGTCTTCCAGAATGTTCTTTCTAAAGCTACTACCATCTTAGGCCTGAGTAACCAGACCTCAGCTAACACTACATTAGAACTTGGAGCCGAAGTCTTGGGAATGTCCCCTGCTAGCTGGGGCACTGGTTGCCCATTGTGTCCATTTTGGATTTTTGGTTATCTCTTTGTTCCTGGTCAGTGGTTGGTTTGTTTGCTCTGATTTTGAAACTTGCTTGTTCCCTTGGCTCTACCTCCTCTTTCCCTTATCAGTTATGATCACCTGGATTATTGTGTTCTGCGTCACGGCCTACTCTGCGGCTTCTACATTGTAAATAAAACCAGCTGTCTGGTCAGTCACCCCATTTGTCACGCTGTTTGACCATTGGAGTAGCTTTCACAGTTAGCATTAGCTTGCTACTTTCGGCCTATGGTATGTTTCTCTCTGAAAGAATGACATCTACTTCCTGTAACCACCACCACCACAATCTGACAGAGATGGTGAATGATGCACTTCATGTAAACATAGAAGAGAGGACTTTCTAAATGAAATTCTTTATATGTTAATCATTTTATAATGATACAACTTTGGGAAAACTTTGGAATCCCTAATTTAGTTAATCCCTAATTCCCTTAAAGAACTGTCTGTTGAAAGTTTCTACCAAAAGTGGCTCATCTATGGCACTGCAACCCTTTCTGGCACGGCTACTTTCAGGAGTGTGGTAATGAAATAAGCAGCGCATACACCTAGGCTCAGCGGTGACCTGTCGTAAATCCA